>JAECUM010013891.1:0-74362 GCA_016617855.1 Megalonaias nervosa
GTTTTTAGAGTGCTGTTGAATGGTGTCATTGTGTTTATGTTCGAGAGGCAATTCGTTCCAGGCACTCACCGAAATGTAGCAGAGAGAGAGAGAGAGAGAGAGAGAGAGAGAGGTGTTTGATTCTGGACCTAACGAGTAGTCAGTGGAGAGTACAGAGCAAGGAGTATGAGAGTGCGGTTTTTGATACTTTAAGTATGTTCAAAGCGGCAGTGTTTTGAATCTTTGGAATTTTCTGTAATAGGTATTGAGAAGAATAGGATAGAAGACAATTATTAGGAACATATACGTGTTTTGCACAGGCATCAACAGAAAGAAAGTTGCTAGTAGAGCCAGTTCGTTCCAGTTCCAGATATGCAGTCTTGCATGTGTTCATGACGTGTTGGTGGAAAGAGAGAGAGAGAACTGTAGAGAGCGACACCTAGGTAATGTCTTGATTATGTGATCTTAGTTTTGGTGTTGCTGATACTTATTGTTTGAGGTAAAGGATAGGGTGAATAGGTCTTTACGAGTTGATCAGAATGGCTTCAGGTTATATCATCATTGATCTGCTGTTTGTTACATATCATCCATGACTTCATATCGGAAATGCAGTCCTCTATGCCTGTGATGGTAGCATCAGCTTCAGTTGGGTGACTAGATTTGTATAGTTGAGTGTCATCAGCAAACAATTAGTGAAACACTGGATGGCGATTTATGACACTTGAAAGGGGTTAAGCAAATAAGTAGTCTTACATAAGAGGTTTCTGGCCCCAAACCCTATTTTGTATTGGAGGACAACATAATTACTCCCCCCTCGTTGCCCCCTCAAGTAATCTAAACAACAATGAAAACAACTTTGTTGAGCAACAGCGTCTATTTCATAATCGTTTACTCGTCGAGGACATGTTATTTAATCATCATTGTCAAACAAAATAGGGGGTTGATTCAGAAACGCTCCTTATATAAGACTACTCATATATTTGACACAAAATTTTACTATGTAATTGCTAGCAATTTCTATATCTGATATTTCACACAAAATTGCTAGAGATTTCTTGAGATATTTTTAACGTCTCAGCTTTTGCAATATATAACTCTCATCATCATGACAAAACAAGTACATATTTATTTTACCTCTGATAAGAGAATCCGGTTCTAACATTTTGATAAAGTTTTCCTGAGAAACTATTGTCTTATTAACGTAACATTTTTTTAGCTCATCATCTACTGCAATTTTTGTGTATTTATTTTGCGATATTGGATTATAAAGATTGTCAACAGTTTTAACGAGCTCTTTTGTGATCATAGCAAGTTTATCAAAATATTCTGAATAATCATTGCAAACAAGAGATAACTTTATCTTATTTCTAATTTCGAAGTACGTGCTATACTTTTCATTGTCAGGTATAATAGTCATATGCTTACCCTGGAAGAGAGTTCTCTTCGTCTTTAACGTAGTATCTTCCGCCGTATTATCTTACATTATATTTGATATTCACACAAAATTTCCCAAATACTATTTTTCATATTTTACATCTCTGTTTGGTATCATATCAACTAACATATCATCTTTTTCACGAAGTTCCTGTATCAGATCTAACATTATAAGATTTTCACTTCCTAGATAAGCTCGAAGTTGATTCAATATTTTATTATAAGTCGCTGTTGCTATCTTACGAAATGCGTTTTTGTTCGCATATTTTGGTTTGATTCTTTTGTTGATCGCTGATAATGCAATACCTGCTCCGAATACTATCAGCAATAACGGATTTGCTGTTCCTCCTGCTGATGCTAGTCCCGCTGTTGTTAACACACTCGGGATATAGTTTAACACGCTTATGATTCTGCTGTAATATTTTCTAGCGTGTCTGACACAATCAAGTTTTTATGATAGTACCTGTAATACTTCATCAGCTTGTTACTGTCGTTGTCTGAGAGACTAGATGATATGTGATTAAAATCGATCACATCTTTTTTGTCATTATTAATCTTAGCTAAACAAATTTTCAAATATCTTTTGGTTATGATATCAAATCAAAAGTAAACGTTTTATAAACAACAGCTTTATCAAGTAGCAGACCAAAATAACTATTAGCAGGATCAACAAGAAATTTTTTTTTTATATTTACTGTAATAATCAGAAGATGTATCTTCACTATCAACATTAAAAAGTTTTACATAAGCTTCAACAACAAACGTGGGATCCAAATTTGCTGATATTTCAGTAATATCGCTTGCACTATCCTCGTAAAGATCTTTTGTTGATTCGATGTAATGAAACGTCAATTTTGATATTGTTATGCACTAGATGTTGTGCAAGTACTGCATATGCTCTTGGAAAAGACAAAACTCCAAGTTTATTAGTGTCCAAGTTGATGTTATCTGCGGTTAGGTTTAGATATCAGACAATCAAATCTTTTATATTTTTGTATTTTATTTCTGTCGGCAGCTTTCTAGCTTCATTTTTATAGTCTTTTAGTAAAATCTTTATAACGATTAAAATCTACTCCGACATCAACATGTTTAATAATATTGCCGATACTTGTTAAGTCATCGAGTGTTTGATAAAATAAATCTCGTTCGGTATTGCTAATAGATTCAATCACCGACTCAATTGCGTTTACTTCCATCAGTGCCGCATTTATCTACTGCTCAGAATATTTTATATAATCGCTGTTTTTCAACGAGTCAGCCAAAATTGAATGTGTTGTCGCCAGCGGGTTAGCGTCACCATGATAATCTGCTACCTCTAGTAATGTTTGGGTTTCTTTTGTCAGGATAGTCCATACCTAGCTCGCGAAATATTTTGCGTTTAGAAAAACTGTCACTTACCCTGCAATTTTTTGTGAGTCAATTTGTTTCAGTTCTGCTAGTTCATTAAGTCCATCATGAACCTTTTTTATGCAATCTTGTTCTGGCTTTTTTCCGATGTGAGATTTTGCTTTTACAAGATTAGATCTGTTAATAATTATAGAAGTTTCTTTGTTACTCTCGTCTTTGTCAACAGCGACTCGACTTTTAGTCACTGCTCCTCGCAATCGTTTGGATGACAGTATTTACTGATAATATCAAATTCTCGGATAGCTTTTTTTTTAGCTGTAGACCTCTCATACCTGCAACTCTGACAAAATTGTCTTCGTTATCTGTTAAATCAGGTGATTCTAAAGTTACACTTTTCATTTTAGCGATTGTACTTGCTGCTCGTGCCTCGTTTGCACACTGTGGGTCTAGTTGATAAATATTTGCTACCATAATGGACAAAGCGCGGATAGGTCTTCTGAAGAAATATGTGGCTACAAAATCTGCGTTTAAGGAAAATGCTGAGCAATAATGTGCTGGGCAACAACAAACAGCGAAAGAAACCGCAAGGCTTTTTAAACCTGTCACTAAGTCAGTACTTGGCAAGCAACACGGTGTTGATAAAGTATTACCGGAAGACCTATACACATTTAAAGAAAAAGGTCTGCGAGGACTACTTAAAGAAGGACAACGAAATGTTACAACGGATATTGTTCAAAAAATAGGCGACTCTGATGCACGACAAGCTGAGATTTTAAAAAAAATGAAAGAAAAAGATATGTTATTTAACAAGCAGATGAGAGAACAACGAGAAAAACGAGATTCTTGCGGAAGTAAACAAAAAAGGAATAATTAAAAAATATAAAAATTCTATCTACAAAAAAATGGTAATTTGGAATATTTCTCCATTGAGGTTAACAATAGAGATATCAAGTTTGAAAATACACGAAAAATAATATCACGGACCAAAGATAATGAAGACCCTTTTTTACAATAATTTGAACAGTATGATGCAAAAATCAAATGAGGCTAAAAATAATTTGGAATATGCAACAAAAGTTAATGATGCTGAAAAATATAAAATTGTCCGACAAGGTATTATTGCTAAGATATATCTAGAAGTTTTTGATACAGTTTCAGGTCCTGGAAAACGTTTTACAGCTGCAAAGAAATTTGAGACAATGGCGAAAGAAAAAGAAGATGAGGAGTTAAATAAAATAAAAAAAAGACGAGCAGCAGAGTATCAAATATAATCAACAACTTGAAACAGATTCTGAATATGATACTGTGGAAGAAACATCAGGTAAAGGATTAAAGATCTTTAACTCGACAGCTAATATTATTGATCGACTGATGCTGCTTATATCATCGAAGGAAGCTGGAAACACCAGCACAGAAATTGACAATGAAATAGTGGAAATACTTGATCATTAAGATCAAACGGTTCTTTAACGATGGACGAGTATTATGTGTTACACAGGGATCTGACTCACTAACGCAGACACGTTATTATGTCTTTATCTTCGAATAACAAATAAGATTGTCGTTGATGACGGTGCTGCTCGAATCATCACAAGCAACATCGAACAGCGCAAACGTTTGAGATTTTTATAATCCTGTTATCGAAGTTGACATTTATCAGTACGAGATCGGGTTAGTATTTGCTACTGTATGGCTACTGTATGGTACTCAGGCAAATGTTAAAACTAACGTCAACGATGATTTTACATTTGGCATAAAAGCCAATGGCGTCATCGACTGGAAATCTGTTAAGATACCAAAAGGCGCATACAAAGTCACAGAGATCAACAAAACAATAATATATCTTATAACTGCTGGCAGCAGTGGTATATCATCTGATAATTTAGAACTACAACACGTTACGAATAAGAATAACACTAAAATAAAACTTGTTTGTAGATTTTAACGGTCAGCATACAACAGGACCATTGTTCGGATTCAACAAACAACAATACGGATCAGGTCCGCAAAGCGGAACAACATTTGCGACAGTATCGTATGGCAGCGAGTCAGCTGTTAACATTACAGATGTAAACACAATATTTATCAACTGTTCTATTGCAACTGGGTCATACACAGCACTAGATAGCCAAAGATAAACGATTTATTCGTTTAGTCCGGATGTTACACCGGGATGATTAATGCTAGTCAATCCCAGACAGATAATATACTATCCTATTAGTGTCGAAAATCAAATATCATCTATCACAGTAACACTTACCGATCAATCAGGTCGTCAGATTGATCTCAACAACGAAATTAAGACTTGCTATCTGCATCTACATGCCAGCAACTGACCATAGTGAGCTAGCTCACCGCAGTCAATTTTATCAGACAATTTGTATAAACAAGAAGAAACAACGAAACATTTATCACAGAAAAATTGCAGGTGTTTTTTTTTTTTAAAATATCTTCTCAACAATAGTTGAAAATATACCTGAGATAGCTAACAAAGCCAATCGCGTTAGAGTCGTCAACGGATTTTGCAACAGGAGCCGCATCTACAGCAGGAACAGCTGTCGGACAAAAGATTGCTGATAAAATCAAAGGAACTACATCTATCGGTGGCAAAAATAATAAAAAACATGCTATTTCTGAAATAGCACAATCATCAGAAACAGCTCGTGCGATAATGACAACAACAAAACGTTATTGTCTCCAACCGGAGAAAATATTACTAGAAAGTTAATAACACGAGCTAAACCTCGAAGTGCTAGCACTCGGCTTGATATTGCTGCGTTTTATGTGGTTGTAAAATAATCACGATTTTGTGTGAGGATTACAATAAAAATGTCAATAAAAATTATCTTAACTTTGCCGATGAGATAACCGTAGACGACTCTGCAACGGAGTTTGAGTACATTGAATATCTTGACGAGAACTGCGCCTAACAAGATGGGTATCCGAACATTTACTACGAGAGACGAAGATGTACTTTTGTTGCCGCATAAAGCCGCACTTGAAGTTCAAGTTAGTATAAAAACAGCTGCTGATGGTGATGTTGGCGTCCATACACAGGTTGCACTCGTTAATAACGGATGGAGCTTGTTTAAAAGTGCACGATATCAACTTGCCAATCAAACTGTAGAAGATATTTCTATGCACTTGCCAGTTGCAAGTACTATTCTTAACGTGGTGTCGTTCAGCGATGATTACTCGAGATCTATTTCAACATTATGTGGTTCAAAGATACTGGAAGTGGAAATGCAGTTTCAAACGAATTTGTTTATTTTAATCCACTTGATCCTGGGGCTGATGATGCTACAAGAGAAGTTATAGTAAGAAACTTTCTTAGAGCAAACGCTGCTACATTTGGAATTGAAGCATCAACACCAGTTGGTGCAGATCCAGGTTTAAATACAGCTGCAGTAAGAATTTTATAAATCTTTGTAATATTCTTGAAATTACTCCACCTGCTGCAGGAGCTGGTGGAAATGACATGTTAGAAGTGACAATAAGTATTGCAGATAATATTGTTATCAGAAATCGAACATACAACGAAGGTTACGCTAAACGAAAGGCTTTTTCTAACGGAATAAGAAAAATTACGATGATGCTACCATTGAGCACAATATTTGGGTTTTACCGCGACTATAACAAGGCATTTCGTGGTATAGAGCATACTCTTATACTTGACAGAGCTAATCAAAGCGATTGTTTGATGAGAACTGCTGCTGGTGGTGGTGGTGGTTATAATCCTGCTTATAATTTTCAGTTTGTGATTTTACGATTGGCGTTATGGGTTCCACGAGTTGTTGTATCCATCTCAGAACTAATAGAACTTGAAACAATGTTGTCCGTTCACAGCAGAAATTTTTTTCGAACTGCATAAGGTTTACCAAATTGCTGTACCAAATTCAACTGATAACACATGACGAATAACAACAGCGCCTAGCAAATGTTACTGAGACATATATTTGTTGTATTTCAACGACAAGAACAACGTAATAATCAACTACAAAATAGCTTTGTCTTTGATAACGCTGACGTCAAAAGAATATTTGTCAGAATAAACCCTAAGCAATATCCTGAACAAGCGATCGAATGCAGTGATGGAGATGATGCTAAAAAAAATTATCACGTTTTTATATGAATCTGATGGAGGCGATGCAAAAGTATCAGAACGCTGACAGTGGATCTCAGATTTGAGTCCAGGAATTTCGATTTCTTTACCAGATATTTCATTTTGATGTTAGTAAGCACAGCGAACGAGCTATTGGATCAACCGCTAATACTGAGGTAACATGGACGTTAGGAGAGGCTCCAGTTGATGCATATTACGCTTATGCGCTTGTAACATCTGACAGATACTTAGTACTTGACGCCATCAAAGGTAGAATGACTGTACATGTGTAGTGTTTAAAAATATTTTATCTGATAAAATTAATAATGAAATATATCTTGCATGATATTGATTTGTCACAGGACAAATACAAAAACTAGCATGAGCTATATCAGAACGAAAAGCGGTTTCACTAAAAATAGATTTCAAAACTCGGCGTGTTCAAGGAATATTGACAAAATTACTTCCAACACAACGACAGATAAATAAAATACTGAAAAATAAGCCTTTCTTACTTGATCTGTCAGTGGCAAAAATAACAGCTTTTTGCAGATCGAAAGCGATCATTTGTGGATCAATCGGAGCAACGATAGCTCCTTTAGCACAAACATTTTATTGACAAAGATATTACCTGTGCTAGGAACGTTGGATATTGCTGCAGCGTCAGGTGCAATATCAGGAGCAACAAACAAGCTGTATCTGGAGATGGCATAAAACAATTACTGTAAATGGATTGCAGTTCAATTTTATCTGATCAATGATTATAAACAATGCCGACAACAAGAGCATGAACATCTCCTATGACAAAAAAGAAAAACCACAAGAACGAGCCTCAACGCGGTCAAGGGAGGATTTATAGGCCCGCTGCTAGCACGGATAGCTGGACTTGTGGAAGTCGTGGCCCAGGACTGATGCTACCTAGAACCAGAAGATGAAATCGTCAGCGTTAAATAATTTTGAAATTGCTGATAAACTTAAAGATGTCAGAGGATTTATCAGTATTTTCCGAAGATGAGTTAGCTGATAGATCACCGAAAGATAATCAAAGATGTGTTATTAATATCCAAGATTTCAATGACGGATCTGGAACTCACTGGGTAGCTCTTTACAACAACAACAACTACCTCGATTCGTTTGGTCTTCCTCAGAGTGATGTTATCAAGCAATACATCCTAAAAAAATATTAAAAAGTAACTTATAATTCTAATCAGCTTCAGCCAGTTGGAACAAAAGCTTGTGGTTATTATTGCGTTATGTTTATCTCGCAGATGTCTGGGACGCAAACGCAGAGTGAGTGTGCAAAGTACCCCAAGCACTCCGGATCTGATGGCGAACCAGTTAACTTTTAAAGTTTATTCTGCAATTTGACCACTTTTCCTAGTGCCAGCAATGACCGTAAAGCTGTATTTGGATCGTAAACGATCTAGCATTAATTTTGTCTGACATCACGTATATAAATGACATCATATTGTCTAAAATGCAGAACTAAAACAGATAACATCGATGAAACAACAGAAACAACTAGCAATAACAGAAAAATGCTGAAAAGTGTCTGTGCTCTTTGTGGTAAGAGAAAGGGTATCTTTCTTAAACAAGTTAAATCCGGTGATACAATCACTGGTGATGGAATTACCTGTGGTTGCGCAATACAAACTTAGGGTGCCTAGCACTCCGACAATAACGTCAGAAGATAAAGTTATTTTAGTAAAACGACTAAAAATAAATGAAATGTAATTGCGAAGATGTGAACAAAGATCTGTGCCTTGAGCAAAATAAGATAGTTGCTTATTGTCAGCTTTTAATCACAGAGCTTCCATCGGATCAGGATTGGATGAACATAAAATCATTGGCAAATTACCGAAACCAAAGGGAGGTTGGACATTGTCAGGACATACATATACCGGTCCATGGAATCCACTTGATCAGCAACTCGACGGTGATGATAATCCGATAGGCAACTTAGTGTTTTTTCGTTTCCCTATTGATATAGTTGCTTTGTACCTGAACTTATGCAAACGTTTCTTTTTTAAAAAATGTTGCATTTTAAAACAATATTATTTATCTTTCCTGTGCTGAACTGTTTGACGAACCGCAACTTGAACATCGTTTAATACAAAGAATTCAAAATAAAGGAAACCATTTATAGGGCGCCTTGAGCACCTGTAGCTTATAAATCCACTAATAATCTATGGCAGTATATTAACTATTACGAAAAGATAAACGTTCAAATTAAACTAAAGGTTGTAAATGAATTTAACAAGACTCTGAAGATCACATTGTGAAAATACTTTATGCAACTCAAAATAAGAAACTTTTATGGATATTTTATCTCGTCTAATTGAAGGTAAAAAATCAAAATATCTCAAATCAGTGGAAATGAAAGCAATTGATGCAAGCAAGAAGGAAAACAGGTGCGAAGTATGGATACGTTTGTTTGATTATTTAACAACTGAAATTAGTGGTAGTCTGAAATTTAGAATTGATTCAAGCGCATTTATTTCAAAATTCAAGAAAAGTCAGTACAGTTGTGTCATGGGCAAAGCGTTTGGTGACCTTAGACAAACATGTCCCACCCATCACCATCATCTTCTTTTCACACTCTGGACATAGGATGTTGATTCTATAACTTGATAAATGATTTCATTTCTGATCCGGATGGGCCAAAGGATGCCGAGATTCGTCATCTGACACTTGCTTTGGTAGGTTGCTGTTTACATTTAGTCCTTTCTTTATAGCCGTGGGGCCCCGAGTGGCCGAGTGGTCTAAAGCGCTCTCCGTTACGGATCACTGCCATCTCACCTCTGTCTGCGTTGGTTCGAGTCTAAGATTCGGCGAATGTGGATATGTGAGAAAGCTTGCCAGTAGCTGCTCGTGGGTCGGTGGTTCTTTCCGCGGATTTCCCGGTTTCTTCCTCCACCATTAATACTGGCCGCCATGTATAGCCTATTGTGTGCTGAAAAATGGCGTTAAGCCCAACAACAACAACAACAACTTTATAGCCGTCTCACACTATCAGAGAACCAATCATTAATTATACTTGAGGAGTGTAGCAGATATTGCCAATTAAAATTTCTTTGACATTGTATATGCACAATTAGAACAGGATATAAGTGTAAGATGCATCTTGGACAAACTTGTATTGTTAGCATTACTTGTAGATAGACGACAGCTACTTAGAGGAAGTTCGCATAAATAATTGCCTGAATGGATTGAAAATGTTAAAAGGAGTTTCTATCAGTGTGCACAAAAAATATAGTTAATGTCGCTTTTATGCAATAGGATTAATATTAAGCAATAATGCCGTGAAAAGAATCAGCTGTGAAATACAAAACTTGGAAAGCATCGGCGATAGTTCAAAGTTTTCCCTTGATTTCTTGTGTTTTGAATATATACATGAATGACTTTATTCCTGAAAGCACCAGCCTAACCTACCATGGAAAATACTAAGAGCTTAACGTATCATATCAGGGTCTGATCTGCACAATAAATTAAAGCCATGTTCTACTCTGAGTAGTTTAAAGCAAATGGTATGAGAAATTATCACAAAAATGTCAAATATTTGATTTGCGAGGAGAAACATGGCAGACATTTGACATCAAGAAATATGCTGCACACCTGGATTATTATAACACAAATTATTTAACATCATCATTCGGATTTTACGTTATAGTTATGGATATATGTAGAATCATACAGCGTGAATATTTTTAGAGGATCGACGTTGTTGTTGCTAAACCTACTGTAATTGAAAGCTTTGCAATCTCAGGGAAAATGTACGGCAAATTATTGTGCAAAATTGCAATTACTTCATCTTCTGTATTTCAGCGGATTTTCGTATGGATTTTGTAGAACTTTTGATCGTTTTCCTTTGTGTTTCGTATTTGCGAAATCCGACACATAACAGCTGCCACATTTCCTATACATCGAGGAATCCAATCAACGTCTGCCACGGTAACTATGCACCGTCATCGTTTGTGGTACGTGGATTTGGGAATCTTGCACCAATTTTGGACAATATAGTTGCACCACATATTCGATAATGCTTTTAACTTTTAAATGACATACACAATAAATATAGAAAGCTAACCTGAAGCTTTCTTCCTCGTACCAAGGACTTCATCAGCAGACTTGTCTATTCTCTACAGACTGTTAAGATCACCTGAGGAAATAGTGGGCGATGTAAAAGTGCATCTGCTATTAAATTTTTTCCCTTAACATGCTTAATATCGACATTGTATTCCTGCAACATCGCACTCCACGTTCATAATCTGTGATTTTTGTTTTTCATCTTGCCATTGAAGTAAGTGGGTTGAGATCACTAAACACAATTATCGATGAAGGAGCTGAACTTCAAAGTGGTGCAAAGCCAGAATCAAAGCCAAACACACCTTACTCGATTGTGGAATAATTTCTCTGGAACTTATTTAATTTATTAGAAGAATAGGACACTCGATAATCTACGCTATTTTTGTCTTCTTGTCTTCTTGGATCAATACTGCACCAAACCAAACATCACTTGCATCAACAGACATTTTAAATGATTGTCTGAAGTTCGGAGCTGAAAGAACTGGTGCACTCTCAAATATGGCCTTAACTTATCAAAAGCCTCCTGACATTTTTCAAACCAATGAATCTTGGTTTTCTTGCTCAACAAATTTGTCAAGGGTTCAGGAATTATTAAAAGAAATTATAACGAATTTCCGATACTATCCAGGCATACATAAACATCGTATCTGTTGCTTTTTACTGATAGGCACAGGCAATTCAGAGAAAGACTTGATCTTAGCTTCTATAGGTTTAACTTGTCCATGTCCCACAATATGTCCTAGAAATATAATACAAGCACGACAAAGCTTACATTTAATTAAATTAATCTCCAGATTTGCATCAGTGAGTCTGTCAAAGAATTTCCGAATTGTCTTTAAGGGATCTTTGCAAGTGTCGTTGCAGATTATGATATCGATGTAAGCATCACAATTATCGAGGACAGATACAATCATGTTCATGAAACGTTGAAAAGCTAAAGGCGAACCTTTCATCCCAAACGGCATCACTTTATATTGATAAAGTCATCTGGAATCACGAATGCCGAAATTTCCTTTGCCATTTCCGTCAGTGGAATTGTTCAGAATCCTTTCAGAAGGTCAGTTTTGGTGACATACTTTGCATTTCCAATTTTATCAATGCAGTCATCGATTCTGGGCAATGGAAACGAATCTGTTTTTTACACACTGTTCACCTTTCTGTTGTCAGTGCACATGCAAAATGTATCATCTGGTTTCACTACAAAATATACACTGTGAACTCCAGTCACTTCGACACGGTTATATCAAATCATTCTCCAGAAAATTCTGAATTTCTTTTTTCAAACATTCCTGTTTGAGAGGGTTCATCCTGTACGGATGCTGTTTCACTGGTGTAGAGTCTAGAATTTCAAAGTCACTGTAGATTTTCTTTGCTCGTATACGAACATCTGGAAACAAGTGCTCATATTCAACTAAAAGCTGTTTTAGTTCATTCGTATCTTGTTACTGCAGACGTGAAAGTTTCCGGTCCAGATAATTTATAATTTCTGAATTACAAAGATTGGTTAGACCAAAGTCACCAAATCCTCAATGTGTTGGACAGGTACAACTAAACTGAGTGCATGATTAACCTGACTATCGCTACCAACATACTCCTTTAACATCTTTATATGACAAAGTTGTTTTTGTTTTCGTCTCCCAGGAGTATTGAATATATAATTTAAATAAATTACTTTCTTTTCAACTGTGTAAGGACCATAATACTTAGCCTGAAAAGGATTTTATGGAATGGACAAGAGAGCCAGAAGTCTATCACCAGGCTGGAAACTCTTTCGCTTGAGCTTTTATCATACCTGAATTTCATTTTTGACTGAGTAGAGTGCACATTAGTTCTTACAACCTTACAAGCCTTTGACAACTTGTGCTATAAATTACAAACATAATCAAGCAGGTTAATTTTTGTATCTTTATTTGAAAGAAGTTTCTCTTTTAACAAGTTCAATAGTCCACGCACAATGTGTCCAAAAACAAGTTCAAATGGAGTAAATCCTAAAGATTCATAAACTGATTCCTTAACAGGAAACAAAAGTAAATGAACACCTTCGTCCCAATCTTTTCCAGTATCAAAACAATATGACCAAATTTTCAACCTTTGATGAAATCTTGCTAAAACCTCCTGGCCGTCAATGTGATAGGCAGAAGACTTGAATTTCTGAATTCCTAATTCATGCATAACTTGCTTGAAAATTCCAGACATAAAATTTGAACCTTGATCAGATTGGACAGATTTTGGCAGACCACACTGAGTAAACAACTTTATGAAAGCTTTTACTACTGTTTATGTTTTAATATTGCCCAAACGAATTGCCTCTGGGAATCTTGTTGACGCACACATTATGGTCAACAAGTATTGTTGCCTGACTTGGTCATAGGTCAGGAACCAAAACAGTCTACCATGATTCTGCTAAATGGTTCGTAAAAACACAGGAATAGGTTGCAGGTGAGCCTTTGGTATCTTCTGATTGGGTTTTCCTACCATTGGACAAGTGTGATAAGATCTGCAGTACTTACAAACATCACTTTTACTTTTTGGCCAATAAAACTGATTCAAGATCTTGTGATAAGTCTTACTAAGTTTCATGGGCCAGACTAAGAATTTCTTGTCTATGCGACTTTGGAACTGCAATTTGAAAGTTCACCGACCACTTGTCACCAGCAGGTACCTCAGGTAGTCTCCATCTTCTCATAAGGATCCCACTCTAACAAAATAAAAAAAACAGTTACATCTATGGATTCCTTTTCACCAGTGACCCTCTGAAACAAATAAGAGATCTCAAGATCTTTTTTCCTGTTCGACGACAAGTGATTGTCGTTTGTCACCCTGATTAGAATCAAGAGAATGAGTTGTTAATAGAGGATCACTGTGATCAATACCTTTTGATTGACCCAAACGAGGAGTAAAAGTGACCTCATCAAATGCCTGTCCAATAAATGTGTCAGCTAAAGGAATAATTTACTGATCAACATCATTCTCAAGAGCTTTCTTTGCCATAGCTCTAGTAACTGCACAAGTTGGGTATAAATCATGGATTTCTTTTCAATAGGATCGATTTTATAATCCAATCAATGCTTGGCCGTTACAAGTAGATTAACCACAACCTTTTCTACAGCTAGGTCATTGCCTAGTAAGAAATGATTAGCTCCTGTGTCCTTTAAAATTTTAATAGAGATGCGATTGGTAGAATCACCTACTTCTTTTTATATAGACCCGATCGACAAGAATGGTTCATAATTCTCCATAATAATATCAGACTGGGGTTTGTTTGGCCCAACAAATTTATTGCTTTCAAATACATTCCTGTGACCTTGACCTCTTAAATAATGGCATTTGGAATAGATTTGTCTTTATTTTATTGCTTATTTTTCAATTTGTAGCAATCAGAAATAACGTGCTCTTTCTTCTTGCAAAAGATACACATAGAAAGAGATAAGGACTTCTGATCAGGCTTAACAGAAAATTAAGTTATAAAAGATGTGCCAGTTTGAAATTAAGAAGTTCTCATGTTAGACTGAAATAGATTTTTCCAGCAGACTGCTGAATGGAATAACTACTGACGAAAGAAACGTTTTGAGCTGAGAATCCAAATACTCGTCAGCAGTGCGAGCATCATTTTCTAAAGTTTCGACCTTATGCTCATCAATGTAAGTCTTAACATCACTATGTAGGCAGTTGTTGAACTCTTAAGCTAATACGAGTTGTCTGAGATTTTGTAATCTTGATCAACTTTCTTGGCTAAGCAGCACCTATCAAATAACTGTTAGTTTTCTCTTGCAAATTCGACATGAGTTTGTCCAGTTTCTGTTTTATAGTTCCTAAACATTTTGTTGATAAACCTCAGGTACCAGCTCATAACCCGTCAAGATAAATTCTTTAATCAGATCATAATAGCAATTTGCTGTTCTGACAGGGAAGTGTAGATGTCACGAGCTTTGCCCCCTCCCACCCCAAAAAAGAAATATGCACTTGCTTCATTAAAGATTCCTTTGTCTCGAAATGATCATAATTTCTGGAAAACTGAAGCAGTTCATCCTTTTTCAAGGAGTCTAACTGTTCATTGGTAGGATTTGAAATAAAGATCTCCACTTTACATGACATTGTTAAAGCTTGTTTTCACTAAAGATTTCTTAAATGTGAAATAATATCCGAGTCTTACGAAATTCCGAAACAATGTGAATTTAAATTGCAAAAACAAAGGTTTCTGAATATTTAAGAGAAATTTGTATCCCGGACGAGCCCCGATCTTCTATTGTGAGTCTATGCTCTTAAAATAAATAACAGAAAGAGTGAAAAGCAACAAGCTTTGTAAAATTCAACAAATAATTTATTGTCCAAGGATAAAAAGAGAAAATTTTAAAAAAGGAAACTTACGGTATTGTGAATTAAATCCCAAATAATCCTAGAGTTACAGACACGAGTCTTAATAATTAACGTTCTCAATCAACTTTAGTGGAAATCCAAATTAAGTCCAACGCTAAAAATGTTGATGTGCCTCTGATAGCTTGTAAAGTGTTATCGTACTAACAGTCTTATGTTGGATCACAATAATATAATCCAAGTAGAAATTCTTATTTAAACTTTCAGCACAAATTCAAGTCTCTATTTCCAAAAATGTTATCAGAGAACTTTTGCATTTTTAGACAAGAAAGAATTTGAATAATTCCAAATCAAATACAGTTGACAATAATCATTTCAGATTGTCACCATTTACCGAAAGAGGTTTCGATTAGAGGTTGTTCGGATCTTACCTTTCTGTCAATGGTGAATCCAAGACTATCCGAATGCAACGGCACTTCTTTCTCAGTACTTGTACTAGTCTGGTTCCCAGCATCGTATGCCACACACCGAGCATATGAAGCAGGGAACCAGACTACTTGTACGGGCGTCAGAATCTGCGAACATTTGTTGGATTTCTCCCATGTGTCACAATCTGAACGACGTGTGCCGAGCTATTTTGAAAACTGAACTATTCTAGATTATGGCTGGCTTAAGTTGGAAATCAGCAGACGAAATTAGGACAAACTAACAGGGTTGCAACTACCACTGGGTTGCGGACTCGTGACGTCTTCCCTTGTATTATATTGTTACATTTTTGACCCCTCAGCCCTCAGTTCATTGACGGATACTACTAATTTTCTTTGCTACAAGCCCTTGTGGCCGACCCTGGTCCCGGGGTAAAAAAAAAAAATATTAAAAAATTTTATAAGCAAAATTCAGAAATTAATGTGTGCATCTAGTTTATCCCGGTACTTGATACGCTTAATACATTATATATACTAACCATCATCATATACATAATGTTTTAAAACAACAATTACCTACCTACCATAATTTTAAAACCAGTGCCATAGGAAACATAACTTTTTGTCCTGATAAACTGGGTCCTGTGTCAGATTGGATCATATGAGTAAGCTGAGATAAAAACAATTTTACTCAATATGGTCTATTTCCTTTAGGTTATTACTTCATTTTTCAATAGTAAGCTCACAACAGCCACCTGTGATGCAGATAAGACTAAGAGTGAACTTCCTACCAACATGTTTGTTTCAGACCCATACAAACTAAGTCCTCCTCCCATTTACTTGTATATTCATTAATATAATCTCTCCCGTATTAGTACAAAATCACCGTTTAAACTCTAATACCACTAATACGAGATTTTCCAAATAATTCAATCATGTTATCGTGTGTTAGCACAACCACCATCATCCCTGGATTTAATTTTAACATTCCACCGATTCATACCTGATTTTGTTTCTGAACCTGAAATAATCAGTATATTTTAAATCGAATGACCAAACACGGATATGAAAATGCTAAAGTAACCACCAGTTCACTACAATACAGTATCCATTGATGAAGCGATTTATTTGATTTGTTCAGTTCATTTTCATTGGCACACTGTTTGTTGTTCTAGCCCATCAGCTACGCACTTACACCACAGGCACGAAATCAACAGTTGCAGTGAAACACAGTAAACGTTACACGATAATTCAGCTTTAGGACTGATAATGTGCTTGACCGAGATCTGCTACTGACTATGTGGAACAGTGAAAAAATAAGATAAAAGTTTATCTTAGAGCAGCCAGATGGAGATATATAAATGCAGTAATAATTAAAATACGAAAATGTACTTGGGTTTCGTTACCGCATACAGCTAATTAATAATACTAAGTTCGGTTCATCCAATGCTGTACGAGCGAAGTGCTATTAGTGAGAAAACCGATTACTTTAAGTAATCTGGCCTTGGATTTCACCATAACCAGGGTACTTATATGGTTAAGTCTGATTATATTTTCAAATGTTTTGTCAGGAAACTGACTGTCCACTTTATGGATGGCTTCCTGACCAAACAAAAAGCCTGTAAGGCAAAATACCTAACAGCCGGCTCTACCCAACCAAACCAGGCATTAATTGTATGTTGAGCAATACATACAACAATAACCTCTACGCGAGCGATCTTCAGCTGTTGATGCTTGAAACATAAAATTGCGTTCGTTTTCACTATCCGTATTATGTGCTAGAATTATTTGATATATCTTTGATGTTTATTTATTCTAATTCATACAGGTAGTCAGACCCATGTCAGATAACTCAGACCTGCCTACTTCTACAAATTGCACGTAGTTTCTACGCATTTCGACTCCCAATCACGCATTCGCATACCAAACTACGCATTCAGAATAATATAAGAATAATTTTAATCCTGGGTCTGCCCAGGTTCGCAAACCGTAAAATGGAAAGCCTAATTTCGACTGTTTCCAGTGAACCTTAACTTCTGGTTCTCGTGGCTTCTCTGTTCAATTGAGTCGGAGCTTTATTCTTTGCTTCATCCAAGAATAACGCTATTTTGAACATCCTTGCTGTTATGGATAACAGTCCACTGAAATAACGAGTGCAGCTAGCTATTCAAACATTCATAAAGGAAGACAGTGATGAGTGGCCATATTTAAGGAATCGAAATTCGGATCTTAAGTTCTTTGCATGATATTCAATACCGACTTCAACTGTTGCCCAGATGGAGAGGCTGAAGAAATGTTATTACAAATCCTTTCACAACTGGAAAAAATCTGCAAATAGTTTATATATTTTATACAGCCTGAAATATTTTTAAACATACATTAAAGTCTTGCTAATCTGGATTTTATTGAATTAATGTATTATGATCATTTGGTGTTGTTTTTTATATGATTGAATTTCAATCTGCTTAGAAAATAACCCATTTTGCTTACTTTTTACTACTTCTATTTTTTCACATGCCTACCCCCCCCCCTTTCGTCCGGAAGCGAAATTTCTCCACAGGATTTGACTGATACGAGTGTCCTAATTTACATATTTTGTTTATAAATCTACAGTTATGGGACGGGGTGGTGTAAACAGATATATATAATGTCATGCTATCATATAGATAGTAATCTGTTTCAAGTCAAACGTTTTTAATAACTGACAGACAACGTGAATTCATTTATAGGTTGCATGCATTGAATGATGAGCATTGTTCTAGCTCTTATAATTCAGTGGTATTATATCGGACTCGTATTTATGAACTAACCTGGTTATTATAATAATAATCTCGTACAGTAGTTCTGATCAAGTGGTTTAATATATAATGAAGCAAATTCCTGTGCAAACATGCTTACCATTTATCATTTCATTCGTATTTAACCATGTCTCTCGTACTGCATGGCTCTAAGTCGTGGATCGTGACTCGCATATTTCTTTTGGATTTCGTATAACCCGTACGCTGCTGTCGATGACATTCACTCGAAGTACGATATTGGTTTTCTTGCCATGAGTGACCAACGGGTCCACAGGAAATACGGAGTCTCTGGATGGATCCTTCGGCCCTGTGACCATTCCACGAGTGATTTGGAAACGAAAATACTGCGTGATCGTCAACTGGACGCCAACAGTTACATATGTTCCTTTGTTAAATTAATATTCAATATCACTATATCAGTGAAATGAATAATTCAATATCACTATATCAGTGAAATGAATAATTCAATATCGCTATATTAGTGAAAATAATAATACATATATCCTTCTTGTGGATTAAACATTTTCAAATTGTTGTACGAATTGTATACTTAGATCACCCATGGTGACAAAATATTATCTTATTCATAATTGTTTAAATCCTATACCGTGAATCCCTTGGTGAAAGATGTATCATTGTTTACATTTGTGTTTAAATTCTAAACATTGATGGTCCATGATGATAGACCCATATGTCAATCATATTTGTTTATGTGTTCCATACGTTTATTCTTGTTTGATTATTAGTTTAAATTACTTGCTCTGATTAGTTCCAGTTTGGAACGAAATTTCCTGACATCAGATTGTTTAACTCAGTATGCGTCATTCTGTTAAAAAAGCATTGTTGGACTTTATGCGCACGAGTATGGCGTCAGATTCATTTGTTCAGTTACATTATAAATAAACTTCTCATTTACAAAATTACTTTCAGTGTCTTTGCTAAACTCCAGTCCGAACCCGTCGTCTTCTGTTACAAGTGTCTCAAGAAAAAGGGAAAAGATCTTCTCAAGGCGAAGGACATGAATGTTCACGAAATTGGTCTTCAGTTGTGGTCTCGCCGAATATAAATTGTGATATTCTCGCTATGATAAAGTCAGACAAGCATTTCCGAAGTGTCCTTGTGCAGGATGAATTTGCATTAACTATTTCATTCACAGAGAAAACGGTTAGCATCAGCTTGGATTTTACAACAGGACCTGCACCAATAATTCCACACACAACGAAGCGGGTATCATCAACCTGGATTTGACAACAGGACATGGGACTCACTGAGCTGCATACGTGGCGACACCAAAACATATTTTATATTTTGGTTCGTATGGGCTTGCACTACCACTTGAAGCTGTTGACTATTTAACCCTGGGGCGCAAGAGAAGAATAACAGAGTCGTCTGCTACTGTTTTGTTCAACTCTGCCGTTACAAACTCACATCTCATTTTTAAAGCGTTGTGTGCATTCTAGCATTTATCAACCAAGCAAACCCATATTATCTTGCCACTTAGATAGTACGCTTAATAGTATAAGACATGTCTGTTAGTAGTTACGGACACTCACCCAGTCGTTGACCTAGCCCTGGTGTGGATCTGACCAGGTTTGCTACCAAAGCGGATTTGACCTAGTTTATCAACATGGTAGTAGTTGACGTCTACCTCGACGAGCTTATGATTATCCAAGATCAAACTGGAAAACTTTAAACGGTAACGTGGACATTCAAGATGGTGTTATAAAGCCTGGAGACCCTTCGCTGAAATCGCCAAGAACCATCAGAGACTCTGGCATGCCATTTGTGGAATCGCCGTGGCAACCACCGTTGGTCTTGATATATCTGGAAATCACGGCTCAGCAACTATTACAGGCGCACCAATCGGAATTGTTGCAGCTATGCTAATAATAATTGGCTTGACAGGCGACCTGGGAACAAAAATACTGCGGTTTCTTTTCGCAAATGTTTGTCACTTTAGAACTTCTTAAGGAGGCACAAAGCAGTCTCAATACAATTTTCAAGGTGCACTCAATGACTATTGAGTATAAAACTACTGAATGTAATTTGACTGGTGCAGCACGCACATTTTGGGATGAATAAAAGAGGTTCAAAAACCTGAAAACATTAGCTTGGTACATTACAATCCCATGTGAAACGGAAAGTAGAACGCTTAACTGCGTTAGCCCAGTTTATAAAAACAAAATTAACGCACAAATCTTATCGAAGCGCCTGCAGTGATGTAATAGAAGTTTTGGCCTGATAATCCTTTCTACATGCGATCATCAGCTCCTAGATAAGACTGCGTTTATGTGAGATTGGTCCAAAGTGAGGTAGAGAAAATTGGATTGAGATTGGAAGTACACGGAAATGATGATCGGGAGAAGAGTGGATCAATTATCGATATGAGGAGTGAATCAACTATCCCAGTTAACTCAGAAAACAAAGCGTTCAAAGAACTGCAAAGAACATTCCTCAAACTGTCAATTAAAATAAAGAAAATAAAGCTAAATCATTCTACAACAAGAGCAAAAAGTAATACAAATGATAACATAAGTTAAATGGGGTAGCAAATTGTAAGGGAAGTATTATCAGAAAAGAGGCAAATATTTAAAGTGACAAGAGAAGAATACATCAAAACAAGTAAATTAAAGCCACTAAGGGAGATAGGAGTCAAGGAAGTAGAAATTAACAGGAAAAAAACTAAATGGTCGGTCAAATTCGAGAGGAGCGGCTCGGCAGACTCCAATAAGGCCACTAAAATTGTAATTAGAAAATGGGCGGTAGAAATCAAGGTTGTTTTGTACAGGCTAAGGTACGGGATACCTCTCGCTATGTTAATTTACACTGGTGCCAGTGCTACTATTTTACAAAGAGATTTGATAGAACATTGGTATACCGTCCCTACGAGTCACACTAAACGGAAAGTTAACCAAAGACACAGGAAGTATGAGAGCTTATAATTTATGGGTTGTTCTGAAGAAATACTAGAGATATTTAGTCATTAAGTGGGCAATGCAGATTGTGTTCTAAAACAAATAGTCCTAGTTTCCACAGATCCTTCCCACCCAATTTTAGATATTTTGACATTTACGTTGGGGTGTGGACTTAAAAGCTCATTGTCCATCGATAAGTCTGAATTCGCTGGCACAGCATCAAGCAGAGAGCACGTGTCATCGTTGTAGTCACGTGATACCAATAAAAAAATTAATTCACATATGTTCTGTGATGGATAAATCTAGTTTTCTCCAGATTCTGCGCCGGTGACATTTTTGTGGTGGTTTTCTTGAAAAAAGGATTCTAGAATTCTCTGTACTTTTATTTGTTTACAAACATTGCATTATTTTCATTAATATTTTAGAAATTTTTTGTATAACAAGATTGGATAGAGGCTTTTTATATAATGTACTTGGATCTATGACGTCATCGACATGTAGTTTGAGCGATTTGAGTAGTCATGGTACTAGCAATGCAAATAGGAATATCTGGGCCAGCTTTCGTCAATGCCTTAGTTTCGTCTCATCTTGCGGCGGATTAAAGATATAACCAGTGTTATCTTCGCATTATCTGAGAAAAAAAAAGCATCTTTCTATCGATATCATTCAGGTCTGGCTCAATGTAAGGTCACTTACATTTCCTAGAACCACCAGTACATGGCTCCCCTAGGCAGACACTTCGCAATGGCGGTGAATTCCAACATTTTCTTTTTCTGTGAGTTTGCAAAAGTCCTTGTTTCTTGATTTTCTATGGAAAGTATATAAATAAACTTTGAAAAATAATTTGAGATTGTTAAAATAAATTTATTTCCTCTCTCTGGCTTATGTAAAATTCGTAAACCAGACAATTTCTATATCTTTCAGGGTCAAAATGCCACACAAACATGATTACTCAAAGGCATTGCCACATCCCAAAGTACAAACCCACAATGGTACAAAATTAGCTATTTATTATGTTGTCTACTAAATGACCAATACAAACTATAATCATAAAAATTAACGCACAATATGGTTATGCATAGCAAAGTATGTACATGACGTCACGAGAAGTCAGTAACACTACCATTTGTATCATTTGCTTATTTCCGATTGTCGTGACATAGTACTTCTTCTCATGTACTTTACATCATTGGTCGGAAATGTAAGACGTTTCCGTCCTATCACATTATGGGCAACAAACTCACGAGCATCTTACTCATTTCACTTTCAAGGGACATATGAAGATTATTCTCATTCATTGACAAATTCATCAGATATTTATTTGTAAAAATGGACCTAATGTGTGTAGTGATTCTGTGTTTCATCACGACCCTGATAAAAGCAAAAGCTAATCGCAGCGGTAAGTATTAAGAACATTTCCGATTAATCGTAGAAAATATTTCAGTTTTAAAGATATTTAATAATCTTCTCCCAGTAATGTATTAAAGATATGCTGTCAGTCTGTTTCAAATCTATTATGTAGAAGATTCATGTGAATATTCTACGGTAACCAGTACTTCTCCTTCCTGAACTGATTTTGATTACTATAATTATATTTTCCTTAGAAAATGAAGTGTTTACCATCGCTGGATGCAATGCAACATTGGAATGGATACTAGGGTCAACGTACCTTTCGTCTCGCACCTATTCGATAAACGTTTTTAATGCAAACGGGATGGAAATTGCTATGCTGCATTCTATGAAATGTAACCATACGATGATAAACTCTTCAATGTATTGCGAAGTACGGAATATCAGCGACAAGGAATGGCGGTTATCTGTGGTTTTGATAAACATAACTAGCGCTAACCGCGGCAAATACTCGGGTAACATAAAATTGGGATCATGGAATGAAACAAGAACCAAGGAACTGATAATTATAGGTAGGTTGTCACAACGTGCAAGTAACTTTTCTTTAATTCCAAGAGCCTCTCATTACATTCTGTAGGATGACAAAACACTCGCAGTCTTCTTTTTCTAGCTGTTTTAAATAGATGTTTAACTTGCTATACACTCGTCAGCTGCGATACAAATCTTGTCAAATTCTCATAAGACAAAATGTGTACAGAGACGGATTCATTGAAGGGTGTGGGGTGTTATGCTGAACGTCGCTCTCCCTTTCTTCAGTTTAAATAGTACACCTTTTGCAAGGTAAAAACGATATGTAGCCATATTAAGTATGAAAAGCTCGTTTATTCAAATGTGTCTTATCCAAAACAATAACCTATATAATTGCTGCAAGAGGAAGAAATTTCATGCAAGAAAGTAAGTCAGTGAATATAGGGATTTCCCGTAATCTCTCTTGTGCAATCTAATTATGGAAAGAAAAAAAATGAATAAACTTGGACAACAAAAACAAAGAAACATAATTCATTTGATTATCGATATACATATCCAAATTACATTCCTTGAAAACACTGAAACATTCGCTTGCACATACAAACATACCTATTTACATTCATGTACAGTTGCACTGGTAACACGCTCACGAGCAATAGGGAGCCCCGAGTGACCAAGTGGTCTAAAGAGCTCAGCGTTACGGATCACTGCCATCTCACCTCTGTCTGTGTGGGTTCAAGTCTCGGGCTGGGCCAACGTTGGTATGTGAGAAAGCTTGCCGATAGCTTCTTTTGGGTCGGTGGTTCTTTCCGGGGATTTCATGGGTTCTTGCTCCACCATTTCTACTGGCCGCCATGTATAGCCTATCCTGTGCTCAAAAATGGCGTTAAACCCTATAACAACAACAACTCACGACCAATATAAGTCCTGCATCACACATGCACGGGGTTTTAATTAACATATTAAGTACTTCATTAAAAATATTTTCTATGATTGATATTTCTCAAATCTTGTATCAAAAGCAATGAAAACAATTAGTTTTCCTATTCCAAGTTTTGACATCATCCAGAGTTTAGATGCATAAAGGTAGAACTCAGATACTCCCTTCCAGGGAAGACCATTATATCTATCAAAACTTTTGTAATCGGAAAATGAAGATAATTTAGACGCAAGACTTTGAATATGTGGCAAATGGAAATTTAAATAAGTTATTTCTCTTACGACTGTTATGTTATATATGTTTCTGTTAGGTTAGGTTAGGGTATGTTATGTTATATTATGTTATATTGTGTTCTGTTCTGTTAGCAAGATGTTATGCTGCTTTTCTAATCCAGAATGCTTTAGGTATTTCAAGAATACCTCAGTTCCTCTAGATGCATGTGACATATGAAAATATGCGAAAGAATCAGGTTATAGTAACTTTTAGTTTTATACCGTGTGGTTTATATATAGTTTTCACACCAGAGTGCGCCAGTTGTTTTCTCCTTTATAATTGTATTATTGACCACTACCAGCAGAAAGTTCAATAATACCTTATTGAAATATGAATATTTACTCTGCCCTACAAGTAGAAAACTCACGTTTTCTATGAAGCCTGTATTTTATATCTTTGACATTAATTTCCAGACAAGCCGCAAATTAGAGAATCACAAAAGCCCATCCATCTCAAGCCTTTCAGCACAAAATGCACAGTGGACAACGAATTCGATGACCTAATCTACCACTGGAAATTAAACGGGACATATTTAAATTCTACGAAACGCATCAACGCAAGCTCGTCTTATTTGACATTTGGAAGATTAACGATGACAGACAAGTTTAGCCTTTTTTCATGTATAGTATGCTCGGAGATCAACTGTTGTATAGAAAGTGAACCTTATGCACCCGACCCATATTGTAAGTAGATTTACGATTTCCTATAAAAATTTTATTTCCTTATCTATACTTTTGTTTATCTTGTAGCCGAATATCATATTCGAGAGACATACAGATGGATGAATGAAGAGGATTACTACCGACCATGACTCTCTAATATATATATATATATATATATATATATAGAGAGAGAGAGAGAGAGAGAGAGAGAGAGAGAGAGAGAGAGAGAGAGATACATACATACATACATACAGAGAGAGAGAGAGAGAGAGAGAGATACATACATACATATATACATACATACATACATAGTGTGTACAAACTGAGACACATAAAGGCAAAATTAGGTTAGCCGTTGTCTCTCTAACTTTGATGCATGTTATGTGTTCTTTCCTTGTAGTCATATGAATTAACTTCATTTCGTACAATTCTTTTCTGTTCTGAATCTTTTGTTTGTATTCTTTCTTCCTCCAGCACAAGCTCTGTTCTAACTCAGCATGCAATATCAACTGATTCTAATGTCTGCCTTAAACTTTACGATTATATTTTCTTTGTACATTTAGATGGGCCTGACAACGTAACTTTGAGCCTCAACGAGAGTGACATTAACCTAACGGTCAATGAATCTTTTAACATTACGTGTTCGGCAAAATGCCACCCGGTTTGTTCATTTCTCTGGGATGGTTATATCCACGCCGATAATGCAGAAATCATAATCAACAGATTCGATTCAAAAATGGATGGTGTTTACAAATGTATTGCAACAAATCCAGAAACAAATGAGACTGCAAAATCACGCCCCATTTTCTTGCATTATGTGCCAGGTAATAATATCAGCTTTCTGCAGATATGCAGTGATCCACATGATTTGCCTGTTCTCTATAATGTACGTTCAGAAATCTTGGCCAAAAATATTAGACACACATTTTAAAAGACTATACATATTGTTATTGGTTTAAATTGTGTTTTAACCGAGAAATTATAAGATCTACGTAAAATAAAATAGGAAACCTAGGTCTGTCCAACGGGAAATTTAGGACGGAGTGTGAACAATTAAATCTGCCAGTTCATCGAGGCCGTTTACTCAAGAGATAGCTTTACACCAAAAGCTAGACATATATATTTCCTAAATTCCTATATATGAGTGAGTTCACAATAATTCAAAAGTGATGTTTAAGTCCAACATGGAAATCACTTTGTAATTCCAATGAACTATTTAAATAAATAATTCCTCTCAAAGTTTAAATGAACGCTACTAAAACTGAGTCCACAACAGACATATCTTAAGCTACGAATAAATAATCTTGTTTATCTGAAACTTATATAAAAACGTAAGACACAATAAGATGACCAGGATGTGGGTCAGTTTTCTATTAAATTCGTAAACACATTCAGATTTCTTTACTTCAGTTCTAGCAAATAACCTGACAAAAATCATGTACGCAATGGTTTTTCCGAGGAAAAATCCAATGTCCTTAACCCAATTCAAAGCAAACACGTTCATTATCTTATAGTATAATCTACTACATGCATGGACAAAAGTTAAACACACACACACACACACACACACACACTCACACACACACACACACACACACACACTATGCCTTAAATATTATTTAATAGGAAAAAGGAACTAATCGATAATAAGCTTGTGATTATATTTGACATTCTGGTTGATTTAATTTCAGATTCGTCTACATTTGCATCCAGTCCTGGAGGCAATGGAGGTAAATATGTCCATACATTACTGTTAGTTATCAACCTGAAGAAGATCCTCAACAAAATATTGGCCTTTGAGCTGAATTTGAATTACATGTATCTTGGAGCCAATGCATAATTTATTTTCCAACAATGTGCAGTTATCATACGTTTTAGCTAACACTATGGTATTTCTTTCCCTATTAAGTTCACGTAAGATTCTAGATGTGATTTACATTGCACCATTGTTCTAGTGATATTTCGTCCTATTGAACTCCTGAAAACATTCATTTGTATTTCCTTTCTCAGGTCATCGAGTGGAACTTCTTGGGTTGGGACTGCTCATTGTTGCCGTCTTGCTAGTCGTCATTGGACTTTTAGCTTCAGTCACTGTTTGGCGTAAAAATGCATCTACCGACTTAGGTATATATATGCAATACCAATATGGTGTAAAAATTAAAACAATTGGAACATAATTTTCTCATATTGCCAGTTTTAAAGTTAGGTATTGCTTGTAGCAATAAGACCAAATAGGATATATTTTTGGAAGTGAAAAGCAGGCACAATATCTGAACTCCCATAAAAATTAGTAAACAGAAATGTGTCAAAATATTTAATGAGAAATTGATACGTTTCCTTGCTTCTGTCCAGATTTCAGTATCGAATGTACTTGACATCGTTTATGTCTGCGATGGGAGAGCAGATACTGCACTAAGTTTTCTCAAAACCTTAATAAATAAAAACAATAGTAAATAAATAAATAAAATTATATATATATATATATATATATATATATATATATATATATATATATATATATATATATATATATATAAACAGGAAAACCAATATCCTAGCCATGGATCAGACACCATAACCTATACGAAAATATACTGTATCAATGAGACCACACTTCCAGATTTGTTCGCCTGGCGAGGATTTTCAATCAAGTTTTGCGAATGTGCAGAGGATTTAAATTTGGGGAATTACTTTTCACTTTACGGAATCTTCTAAATGCTTGTAGTTTTTAATTTAAACCTTTCAGATGAATTACCTGTAAACTGTATTATTAAAGTTCATAAACATAATGACTGCTTGCAAATAAAAATAAAATCTTTTGGGACAAGGTGAACATGCTTCGTGCTCTTATTCTGAAACCAATATGGATTTCGCGCAAGGCAATGTTTTAGAACTGGCATTTTTGCTAAGTTTAGGGTGAAAGCTTTTGGATGTTGTAAAACGTCTAAAATTGTTACGCTACAGTATGCATATATTTATGTTCGAATTGTTTTGTAAATCAGTGGGGGGGGGGGTCTACATTCATGTATTAACATAGCTATAAATGATAGTAGACAAATATACCATAATTTACTTGTGCCTCGGATTACCGTAAATCGTTATGCCAAAAGTACGAAAATATGCTGATGATGCTAGCTAAATATTACTTATATTTACTTACAGGACTAGTGTTAACTTGAGTCACTGTTGATACTTAGCTTCTAAGAGAAACCGCGAAATCACAAAATTGGGATTTGTCCAAACATTTTCGGTGCTAACGTTGCAAACCAGATAAACGTCAATCGTTTCATAAATTCCTCTTTCCTATCAGAGATTCTTTCACTTTTGCGATAGTTATATATAAATAAAAGTATAATTTCTCAGAACTAAGATCTCAATAGGACATATGTAGAAACGATTTATGCATTGAAAGTCTCTTATCATTTTACCTGACAACATTAATAGCAATTTGTATCTCTAAAATATGCATGTTTTGTTCTGCTTCCTTCTTCGTGCTCTTTAAGCTTTTAGAGGCTCTTCACCACTTTGCCAGCCTGATTTTGACCCGAACATCCCAAAATCGTCCCGAAAAATTATTAAGAAGCAGGACAGACCTTTACCGACTCCTGGTGTACAAGAACATAAACGCAGGAATGTAAAGAGATCGAATTATCCTAAAGTTTGCCGAAAATCCAAGAGCTTTAGTAACCTCTTTGATGGCACCGCAAATGTTTGGAATCCTGTTCGACAAAGCTTGTCTTTGCAAAGTTTGATTCAAGTATCGCGCACGAATGGAAGGCGCATGAAAAGTGACCAATCGGCAAGCAAGAGGTGTAGCTCTGACACAAACAGCCTGGAATACAGATGGGAAGGGCCTGCTGACGGGATAGGACAGGAGGAGCTGCTTTGCGTAAAATCCCTAAGTCTAAAATGCTCTGGAAATGGAAGCTTCGATTACGAGTCCAAGAAGGATCTTTACAGCACTATAGATGAGGTGGCGTATTTCTCTCTCTCTCTCTCTCTCTCTTCGTGTCATAGTGGAACATAACATATAACTTAATCTTTAAAAGGGAACTAAAGTAGTGGAATTTTTATAGCGAATCTCTTTTCAAGGTAAGAATTTGAGATGTAAATAGTGTCAGTGTCATAGATTTAACTGGCAGTGTGTGTGTGTGTGTGTGTGTGTGTGTGTGTGTGTGTGTGTGTGTGTGTGTGTCACTTATGTTAGCTCCAACTAATGAATAAATTAGAATTGAAAAGATTTGATTTGCAGTAGGAATTGGTTGCTGTATCTAGTACATTAAGGGTGATTTACATATTTGCCTGGCTGCCTCGCTTGGCGCTCAGCATTAAGAGGTTAGTGTTAGGACTGGTCGGCCTGGTGTCAGGATAATGTGACTGGGTGGGACATCATGCTACATGTCTGCGGCATGATGCCCCAGTGCTAGACATCACTATAAACTGCCACACTGCAGACATCGTAGCGATATGACTGAAAAATTGTTAAAGCTACGTTAAAAATCATAATCACATCACATCACATCACATATTTGCCTGTTTAATTTTGAATAAGTAACAATCAAGAATTATTTTATAAACTTTAAAGTCGTAACCAAAATGAATAAAGCTAGAAAATGTATTTTATTAATCATGTGTTTAGATACGTATTTATGCTGCATTGCAGAGCGTGTGAGTGGTCTGGAAGAACACCCAAGTCCTCAAAGAATTGAGTAGTAGCTACAAAAGATTTGTTTCTGCGTTACATTTACAGTTGAAGAACCGGATTAGCAGTCTTGTATCATGTTATTAGCTGTCATATATCATATTGTTAGCATTCTTGTAGCATATTGTTTTACCGTTGATAGTTATTGTAAAATGATAGATATCTACGTAAAATCATGTTAGATGTACAATTGTTCAACCAAAAATGACAGACAATAGGATTCCTTGTGTTACGATATTTTTATATTGATGTATATTTTTAACGTGCGCATCCTAAATATATAAGCAAAATTTGCGTTCTTTATCAATGGAACATGCACTAACGTTCTGTGAACAAATTTTCAAAACTCTCCTGGAGAGGGTGGGTAGGCAGGCATAGTACCATCGGCAACCACTATTTCGAGTACACGAAGCCGAATCGAGTCTGCACTTCGAGTACTCGAGTTCTTAATTTGATACTTTTTTGCAGCCCTCGTTCTCAATTAAATGCATATTTTATTCCTCAGCAGCACAAGAGGATGGGTCATGGGGGGGGGGGGGATCTGTAATCTATCTTCCTTTCTTTTCATTGATTTATGTATTTATGTTTCGTCTGATAAAAATAATTATATAAATTCATTTTGTTCTGACAGGCTGCCGTATCGATCACCAATTGCGATAGGACCTATGAACCACAAGAAAATCTACCACAGAACCGCACAAAAGATGAAACTGGAAGCTACATTTACGACTATGCAACATTGCCTGCTCTTGTTCGTGATGTTTAATATACATGTCTTCACTGATCGGCTGAAAACTAGCCAGCATGAACTGTTGCCTGGGACAGTAAATACATGACAGTAAAAAAATAAACAATTGCATAACAATACATGCCAATAATAAGCATCTTACCTCTGCACTATTAATATTTCCTTCCAATCTGCTGAAAATATAAAATGTTATTGATGCAATATAAAAGCTCTTTTCCAGATCCTGCGATAAAAAGGTGGGATAACAAAAGATTGTTAAGGATGACCATAGTCTCAAATATATATATATATATATATATATATATATATATATATATATATATATATATATATATATATATATATTAAAGACCACATGCATTTGAATTCATTACTTTGAGTAAGATATATTGAAGTACCAAATGGCAGATAGTACAGTAGTATATGAGGTAGGAAAACACCAGTAAACATGGTATCCTACTACTGGTACTGTCACTGTACATTTCACGTCAGGAAGTAAAATCGACACTATTTTTGCGGTTTGCTTTGTTTCACATTTGAAACACTACCTAATTCTTCCTGTTCAACAGATACAATTCATACTTATATATGTTTTGTTAGTGTGAATTTATTTAATATCCTGAGCCTTCCGTTAGATTATCCATGTAACATGTAGTATCTCCCATCATAAACGCTTTCTAAGCCTTGACTCTAGTACATGCAAATTGCTAGTTAAGCAATGGATCAACCTTTTGAAAGTGTAAACGTGGTCCCGAGTGATATAAAGCGCTCACCGTTACGGATCACTGCCGTCTCACCTGTCTGCGTGGGTTCGAGTCTCGGGTTCGGCCAATGTGGGTATGTGAGAAAGCTTGCCAGTAGCTTCTCGTGGGTCGGTGGTTCTTTCCGGGGGTTTTCTGGTTTCTTCCTCCACCCTTAATACTGGCCACCATGTATAGCCTATCTTGTGCTGAAAAAATGGCGTTAAAACCTACAACAACATGTGTAAACTGTCATATCTCCAGATACGAATTCTAATCCATGACTATTTGAGAAATTGTAACTCGAATTCGAATCCATGATTATCTTAGAAATTGTAACTCGAATTATATATAATCCATGACTATCTGAGATAGTGTTTCTCGAAATTCAATCCGTAACTATCTTAGAAATTGTAACTCGAATTATAAATCTTGACTGTCTGAGAAATTGTAACATAGGGTAATTATCTCGAGGCATTATTGTCTTTCTCACATGATGGTGGAAATAGCAAAGCATTTTATACCGATGTTAACTAGTGGGAATCTCATGAATATAACTCGTTCGTACCGCAGTCACAGATAAGTCGAAATCGTACCCTTAAATGACGTCCAGACAAAAAATCTAACTTACGACCAATTAGAATTGGATGGGGGTGTTGGCTATACCTGGTTTGGTGTCCCTTCTGAAAACTGAGTACCTCTCGGCAAAGGCCAATGGAGGCAGAGTAAGTAAAGGGAAGTAATTACAATAAATGTGATCCCTAGAACGACAGGAAATTACAATTCTTCCATTTATTTATAAGTCAGTGAAACAATTCTGTTGATCTGAATTTCAATCTGTATTGAATGCTGCCTCGCTCGCTCTAAATCCGCTTCAACGAGTGTTGCAGAAAGGCTTAGTATGTAATTCGAAGTTTCTATTTACATGAACTTATATGATATGCGGAAGAAAAAGGCAACAGGCTATATACTTCCTTTTGGGATACAGAAAACGTTTTGTGTGTGTGTGTGTGTGTGTGTCAGAGAGAGATAGAGAGAGAGAGAGAGAGAGAGCTTGGATACCATTTGGTATAATTGTTTAATCTTTAATATACCTGATACTATAACAAATATTGCAGTTTGGAAGATCACTGTCAACATGTACACAATCATATGTAATGGAAAATTACATGAATATTTTATCCTTAAAATTTCCTATTGGCCAGAAAACGTCAGGGCAGCATTATAGCTCCTTTACTGTTTCTTGTCGTAATAAACGAGGTTCTAAATACGATGATGGTGTCAAACGGCAGTCTATATTAATTTAACAGGCGGTATTCGTACCCATCAGCTCCCTTTGTCTCAGGCAGGAGTCGATAATCTATTTATAGTGATGACTCTCATAGGTAATATTGTATTTCACGAATCTGTGTCACGAATCTGTGTCAAGTTTATATGCTTTATATGCCTATTATTCATTGTTCTTGCTTTCTTCGCTTCTCGATAGTTGCCACTAGAACCGTGCCCAATTTTATTAATATCAACTCTTTTTGAATATTATGACTGTGACACTAAACAACAGCTATTTGGTTCTCCGGATATAACCTTTACAGTCAAAATACAATAATTTATCAAGCTGCTCGTAAAGCATATGCCATGTTTAGCGAGTGTTGGAGTGCAGGAAAAGCTGTACGATTACAGTTTTGAACTTCTAATCGGGGATTTTATCTTGCATTGCAAATTTTGATCTGAAGTCACAAAAGGGGGATAGGGGCGATCGTATGGAAGTTGCTGCTATAAGGAGTTGATACATTCAAAGCCTGACAGGACGTAATTTGGAAACCGATTGGTTATCGCAGAAAGTTCCCATAATTTACCAGTGTTTAAAAATTCGATGCCAGTATACTTGACCGTTTCCAACCACATGGCAAATAGTGCATTCAGTTCGTAATAATTGGATTTATTATTACATGAAAGCAGCTAAATTGAATTTTTCTCTTGAGAGTCAAAGGCAACATGTACGCAAATTGCTTATAATGGGTATAACAAAAATATTCTAGTCAGAGCAAATCTAACGCCAATCACAAGCCAAGGCCATACTGGCACATCTTACACGTGTTCCCTGCGGTGATAAAAAGCGCATAACCCGTCAACATATGATAGAGACTAACACATCCTCTTGCACAGCGACGAGAAAACAACTGAAACTACATGGTCCAACCAGAACGCGCAAAAACAAGAGACTGTAATTTATCTCATCACATGAAAGCTCAGAGACCTGCAGTATGTCGGAGAAACCGAAATCCTACACAGAAGGATGACTCTCCATGGATCTGTTTGGATGACAAAAACTATGGTCAGAAGTCCATTTACAGAACATTTCTCTTCCCCTAGCCATACTTTCAATAATATAAACTGCAGTCATGTGGTTATTCCCGGAATGTCCCTGAGTCTCCCTGTTCCAAATATACAGGCTGTCATGTGGTGAAAAATGGCGTTAACCCTCATAACAACGACTAGCTACAATTGCTCACATCCACAACTAGATTTCCGAAATCAGGAAAGAAAGGAATACAATTTGATAAGCTTCCTTTGAACACTGATCACATGAGGCGTAACCCAAATAGAATCAACAAGAAAACCCACGTGCAAATAAAACTCTCATCTGTTTAAATTACAGCCGACATTTTTCAACTAAATAATTCATTCATTTTGCTCGTTACTTACTAGCACACCTATAATTACTAGTTTGTTTCCCTGTTTGTTTTGCTGTTTGTTTGTGGTTCTTGCTGGTGTTACTATTAGTATGGTCATTACAGAAACAATTAATTTTCCGGGATATAATGAACGGATTACACTAATTTACATTAACAAAACTGATGTCACTATTGCTCGTCCTTTTGTAGATCAATACCAACAAGGCTGCCATTCTCTCATCCGTCTTTGTATGATTTATCCTTTGACAGGGACTCATTAAGAGTTAAAGTCCAAAGAGCTTCTACTAACCAAAAAGTAGTTTTGAACTCTTCGTTGTCAATGTGTTTTATATATATATATATATATATATAGAGAGAGAGAGAGAGAGAGAGAGAGAGAGAGAGAGAGAGAGAGAGAGAGAATATTTACTTGGGTAAATGTTATTGCAAAAATTGCATACGCCCTATAAACTGATGGCTGGTTATAGTTTTTATAAGACTTCAGATTTTTTTTCTTTAGGCCGAACTCCCCGTGAGTTTTCAACTGTAGTATCCAGTATCATTCCATACTTGAGCGTTCTATCTCGGACTTGACTGAATGTTCAGTTGAGTTGTAGTTGATGTAAGTTTCGCGTTGATTTTGTTGTGTTTGTGGTTTTTGTGGTTATTCATTTGCTTTTCGCCAACATATTGAGCGCCACAGATCTTAGCGACTTTTTGAAATATACCCTTTTGACATTCGGAGTATTCACTCTGGTGCAAATCCTCCCGAATTATCCTTTGCAATGTGGGTGTGTCGGGGTGGAAAGTAACCACAAAGGAGATTTGTCTGTTGCTTTTCTTGGTTTTATATTTCAGGAGGGCTCCTTTATCGAGGAGTCTTATTTTGTTAATAGCTTTCTCGAAGTTATATATGTATCTTGTCTTCTACGTTGCCCCTTTCCTCTACAGATGAAGCAAGAAAAATGGTACCAACACAAATACTTTAGTTCTGCATCATAGACCTGATCTAAACTTTGTAGATTGCTTGCACTGCGAGGAATAGCCTATTGATATGGGTCCAACGATCAAAGGCCAATATCATTGTACTAGAAAAATGAACAATGTGTTTTGCACACAATTTTCAATTCTTGATCATGTCACAGCAAGATCCCTGCTGGATGGTATACACTCGGAAGAAAAGAAGCATATTGATTTTTGGATTAAAAGGTCATAAATCAATGGTACTGTGACTGAAAACAAAATCTTTGCTGCATTATAACCTTAGTTCTAGAGCTCTAACTTTACCTAAGTTTGTGGAAGTTTTGCACCTATGGTAACGAAAACATGAGGTCAGTTGATTTTGGGGGCAAAAGGCAAAAGCGTAAGAGCATTGTGACCGACATAAAATGGGCCACTCGTGATAACGTTTATTCTAGAGTACGATCCCTGGCCAAAGTTTGTGGATGATTTGCCGTTAGGGTGAATAGAAGTCAATAGATTTATATGTCTAATGATCAAATGGCAAGGTCATTGTAAGTTTACTAAGAAAAATGGTTTTTACTCAGTACGTTTCGTTCAAATTGCATACCATGGTCAGATGGAAGTATTATATTTTATTGCTTCATGCTAAGGTAAAGAATGACAAACATTCAACTATAACTATGCACAGGCAGACAGTTATATCCCCCTTTGGTTTCTGCTTGTTTTTTTTTCTGTTTTGTTTATTTTAAGAATGACTAAATCTTCTTGTAATGGTTTGTGGCTTGCATACCTCAACTTATTTGTGAGCATTTAGTAGGACAGAATAAAACAACCAAACAAATGAGAAATGGACTAGATGGGACATCAATGCCATGACAATACACATCTTGCTAGCTTCCAGTAAGAACAAATCAACATTTAAATTTAGTATCGGTAACATTTTGCAAACAGTATTACTTTGCAATCACTGGTTCTTAACCAGATATTCTTGCCTTTTTCATTCAGCTGCAAAATCTGGATCATACTCGACATTGAACGTTTGTCAAGTAGCATTATTTGTAAAAATAACAATTACTTTTTATTTTATCCCATAAGATTATATTTTACAGAATCTCATCATAATGTTTCAGAATGCAGAATTTAAAGAAAAATGTTAGTAACGCTGCAAAACCTGGAATGACTGTCATCTCGGGGTACGGTTGACCCACTTGTCCTACAACAAGATTAATCCATCACGTCTGTTTCTTAGCAATATTTTAATAGTTCCCCAGAACTCCATCCAAATACTCATTGAGTTTCTTGAAATTTTTGTGCTTGTTTCCCTTTTTACTCTTCTGATTGTACACCTGAAAGCAGATATTTTTCCTCCTTCAAACAAACTGTACAACACAGATACATAGCATAAAATTTGGATTTTGGCATACAAGGGTATCATTTTAGTGCCCAGTGATGCAAGACTTTAATGCTGATTGCCGTGACACCCATGCTAGATGTCAAATCAGCACCATTTTTATTTCGGATCAACTAGATATCAAAAGAAGTCTTTCTGTAGAAACCTAATGTTAATATGACCATCCATTCAGGAAGAGGAGCGATAATAAATTTTCAAAATGGCTGCAGTGTGGAACGTAGCAGCACAATTTTCATTAAGAACCAGCTAGATGCCATAAGAAGTCGATATGACGTTCAGTTTAGAAGGAGTAGCAATGGCAAGAGTTCCAACTTGGCTGATATAGTTGCCACTTTGTACGTCATAACGGCACCATTTTCATTTACGATCAACTAGACATCATAAGAAGTCGTTTAGTAAGATCAACTGGCAATATGACTCTCCATTTATGAGGAGTAGCAATTACAAGATTTCCAACATGGCTGTCATGATGACCATATTGGAAGTCAGATCGGCACCATTTTCATTTAGTTCCAACAATATCGTAGGAGTCCTCTGGCGAAAACCCCAAAATAAAAATGAAAACCCAGTGACAATACGATTGTTCGTTTAGAGACGTAGTGATAATAAAACTGTCAAATGACCACTGTGGCGGCCATATTGGATGTACCAGCGGCACTGTTTTCATTTAGGACCAACACGACCATTGGATGCATAATTAATACAATTATGTATGGCAATGTCCTCTATGGATGCCTATGGCAATGTCCTGCATGGATTTGATTCCTTATTTCTCCAAGTATTCCCCTATTGACCGCTATATCCTTTCATCCTACCCTTCCAAAGATACTGCTAGTTACTGCTCCTGAAAGTCTGATAAAATGCACATTAGAAAACAAATAACTAGAAATTGGATGTTTGTAAAACATGCGTGTCTCTATTGCTGCAGCGTTGCTAATAGACTCCTGTACAGACCAATATGATTAAAGTCCCTAAAATTTGACAACTTTAAGGAAATAAACAGAAAATGCTTTAATAACTTGAAAAGTCTGCTCACAATGTGGTTATAAATATGGCCTCTAGACTGTTCACAATCACAAGCAGTCTGACACAATATCATCTCATAAATATGTGCACATGTCATTCACAATCAAACTCATTTCATCTCTTGACAATATAAACTTACAAACCATGTCGTTTCAAAATCTGATTAGAAGTATGGCCACTATAGTGTTCACAAGGTCAGTCAATCAGATGCATTGATATCCATCGATATCGCTCACAATCGAAAACTCATCCAAGGACTTGATGATGTACATGTAAGCTTACATACTAAGTATGATCAAAATCCGATCAGACATGAAACCTCTATAGTGTTCACAAACAAGTGTTGACGGGTGAACGGACAATGCACAACAGGCAACAGACATTGGCCTTTCGCCTAGTAAACGAAAAACTGACAAATTGTTCTGATGGTCTGACAATCTTATCAGGCCATCCATTTTATCTATGATTTCGTGGCTCTGAATAGTTCTTGCGCTATCACGTACAAACATTACTTGCTCCGAGTCATTAGTTTTTCATGAACAGGCGTATGGATGGTTAGCAGTAAAACAACATGCCCATTGCTGCTACTGCAGTGAGGGCATACAAAGCATTGAAACTGTGTACGGTATAATTTAAACAGTTACGTTGAAAAAAAAAAATGCGTCCACCCGTGTTTGGAAAAGCACCATGCTGTGAATATAGTTGACCTAAATCTGCAGGCAGATCTATATCTATGCCACTCTCTTGAAACTGTAAGTAAAATAAATAGTATAGACTCACTGCATCATATCACCGCAGATGGGGGTCTGTGGTGATCATAGTTTCGCGTCCATACACATTAACGATTCAACAGATTCAAAAGTTGTATTTATTGTTTTGAGATACCGTATGTACCTGCTTATACGTTGAGTCCAACTGCCAACAACACAGACCCTGATCTACTATTGAATTATATGTCAGCAGATCAAGGTCTATGCCTATGATTTTTGTCCCATTGATTATTCCTAACAAGCTACATAGTCCCAAATACGCCTGTGCATTATGCGTCATCAGATTTGGGTCTGTGCAATTTGCAGTTAGTCTCGAGCTATCAGTATATACGGTACACTAAAGAATTATTGTTTGTAATACATGCACGTGCGATAGCAAAACTATCAGTAACTGTCTTCCAGTACAACAGTCTCGAGTCAAGCCAGGTTCATAGTCCTGTACAATAGCAAATGTTATAGTACAATATATTTATCAGAGAATGAGAAGAAACTCTTACCTATTACCTCCCCTTACTATTGTTAGGTGGCCATGGTTGTGTACTTAGTTTAGCTTGAGTATCAACAACGATGCCCACATATGCGGACAGGTGTGTATTTTGAGGGGTTAATAGTACTGTGATCGGGTACACATTCTCAGAGACACATAATTTACAAAAAACATTTGCTTGTCCCTTTTATATCTTCCCCATCACATTATGTAACACGTTTATGCAATATTGAGAATACTACCTCTACTATGTTCACCCTATCAAACAAGACTGTATTCCTCACATGGTAATAAATGACACTCTTAATATGAGACCATGAAAGGAGTGACAAAGCATATTTTTCAGTAAATTATGTTTCTCTGGGAATACCTACCCGATAACATTAACCTTAGGAACATAATTCCACTACCTCCTAAATCCAGCCTTTCGACAAGACGAAAATTCGTCTCTCCTGTCTATCGTATAAAGACAAACAGCAATAACTTTTGCTCATTAGCTTCACTTGCTTTCACGACCTGGCACTAGTTTTAAGTTTTGCAGAACATCGTGAAGAGTCTCCATTCCCAGAAGATTTAGGGGTATGAAATTAAATGTGATCGGTTAAACGTTCTTTATCACATCAACTTTAGGAGAAAATGTAAAAGGAGGAGAGAATGTTGAGCATCCAACCTGTACTTTCGGTAACATTTGAGAGAGTAATGATGGATTCCAAATATGAAAGATAACACATTCTCCTAATTTTAGATCAGCACAACAAATGGAGCTATCGTTTGCGTCTTCAAGGAGGAAAGCATTTAAACTTGACCACCTAAGATTTTCCGGACGAAACCAGCAAACGCTACTGGGGTTGGACTACCCAAGCTATTGCTGATGTCAGCTGGGTCTGGTATTCTCTGTGTGACCAGCACTGGTCCAACCAGATTCAGACGGTATCTCTGCAAGGCTAATCTTGTATATTAAACTCGAGATAATGGACTGTGTGTGCCAGACGAGAAGCCTCAATAATGTCTCGAATTGAAATATTGGGGTCGGACGCAAGGCTTGCGCAGATGGCCCTGATTTCTTCAGCGGAGATCTTCAAAAAGCGACTCTGTTTGGGTGAGACCTCAGAGTAGACCGTGCGCTTAACCCGTCTCAGTCACGATGAGCTGGCTTGCAGGATTATATCCTCCTTTTCAGGCTTAACTGGAAAAAGGAAATTTAGTATTCCACAATAAGGTTTAGAGTCTTTGAAGAAAATCTTGAGAACCCGGACCGGATGTTGATTCATCTCCTCCTAGGATGTGAATATAAAGAGGAGAGAGACTATAACGACTTTATAATTGTCCCCTGGTAAAAACTGTTCTTGGCAACGAAACCGGATTCCGTAAGAAGGACCGCCGAGCCATCTCTTCAAAACGAAATATAGTCCGTTTCCAGAGAGATGGCATATGACTCGCTCACCCTGCATGCCGAGGCAAACGCTATCAAGAAACATGTTTTGTATGATAGGATGCCCAGCGAGGTCATGACTAAAGCACTAATTTGTTTGAATTCAGCCACGAAAGATTAAACTTGGGAAACAAAAGTAAGAGATTTAGGACGCTGAAGGTTGAAATGGCCAATAAGTAAAAGAGGTCTTTATCCTGACCAATATCATCACTGCCGTGATGGCGGTAACTATCAGATACCATGCAATATCAAGGGGATAGTCATAGGCACGAACTTTTTCCTCTCGAAATGCTAAAGAAATTAGTCTGAGGCACACAAAGGGGTATGTTGTTGACAGTGCACCAGACTCTGAAGGCATGCCACTTTCCTTCATAAGCCTTCAAAGTTCAAAGCCTTCTTGCTCGTATAATTCTCACCACAATCAAAGTTTGACAAGAGTCAAGCGTAGAGGACGGGTCTGTCCGGATATGGATGGAACACGTGTTTCGGGGCTGTTTGAGAAGATTCGGTTTCGCTGTGATCTTCCTGAGTAGAACTATCGCTAAGTCGCGAACATCGTTGATCTAGGACTTCACAGAGTTGAGAGGGGCGATCAGAATCATTTTGCCTTTTGGTCCCTCAACTTCTGTATAGTATTTTGTATTTGTGTGTATTGGGGACGGGTGCGAAGGGCGTTGGGAGGGGTAGGTTAATGAACTCAACATTTTCCAAATGATAGAAAGGGCATCCACGGCCCACGCCTAGGTTTCCGGAACTAGAGAGTTGAAGGTCAGCAGATTGAGATTCCACCAGGTCGAAATAAGATCGACCATCGGACAACCACATAGTGCGCATATCCGATGCAAGAGCGCCGGATGGTGAGACATTCTGTATGGAACATCTGCCCTTCCTGGACAGAGAATCGGCCAAGACAATGAATCTGAGGGGAATATATCTGATCTTGATGCCGATGTCGAGACGTGTACATCAACGCCGGAACTTTCATGCCTGGAGACAAAGGTGTGCAGTCAACCTTGTGGGGTCAGGCCACTGACTCTTCCTGCAGCTGTGGAGCTCTGCAGACAATGTCACACATTGTGAACAACTGTCCACTGACAAAGTTCCCCGGTGAACTAAAGGCACTCCACCTTGCTAATGATAACGCTGTTAAATGGTTGAGCAAGCACTGCACACGATAATAATAATAGTAGCATGGTGCGGTTTTGGATCAGATTATAAAGAAGATATTCGAGAAATTTCGTGAATGAGATGTTTATTTATAAAGTGATGGAAAAAAGATTAAATCCGGCACCAAACTCGTGCGTATAAAATCCAACAATGGATTTAGCAAAATGGTGCCCATTGAGTTAAACAACTAATAGTGAGGAAAATTATTCCTTTCCTAACTAGAACGAATTATAGCATGTAACTTAAAAAAGTAATAAATAAGAATTAATTAACAGAAATTATAAATAAATATAATTGACTTATGCATCTATCACCGTGGCAGATCAATGTTTAGAAATGAATTATCACAACTATGAATAAGTTAAGATTATTTCAAGTATTGAATTTGTACAACTACGAATAATATTTCATCCACAAGCAGGACCTTTATACTCAAACAATGATACTGAATACATTTTGGATTTTCAATCAAATAGTGATAGTGTAAAATTACAAAAACGGAACATAATAATTGGTGCCATCCAGTTGATGGTCACAGTATCTTCAGTCCAGCTCTGTCAATGAGCCACCACGCATGGCCTGCCCCTCCCAGTCTGCCAAACGATCCCTCAAGAGCTATCTTGTTTGTCGCAAACCTATTGGTTCGGACGCTTTGGTCCTCGCCGCGAGAAAACCACTCAAACCTGTTGGTCCAGAAGCATTGGTGCTTCTACGTTTTACTGATAGGAGTAAAGATTATTGTGATACCTATCTTTTCTTAAATATTCACATATTAATTTGGCTTAACATTATTTTAAACGAAGGCCTCAAAACTACATTTGATAAATGCAAACGAATTATCATTTGACAAACATTTATGTATCTTTCTATTGCTTTTGTTTAAATAATTGTTTTGAATTAATGTAGACGGTTTTAACATATATTTATTAACTGAGCCATGCTTTGATTTCAAAATTAAGAGAAAAAAATGCTTTCATGGACCTGTTAACTTTTTCAAACTTTGGCAAAGTCTTGAAATAGGAACTATACTTGAGCCACATTTGTCCATATTCTCACAGCGCGCATTATGTGATATATTTAATTTCTATTGTGTGCACGACCTTTGTCCATGATTGGGGATAGACTTTTTATTTGAACCTGAGTTTCGTTATGTTGGTACGTTATAAATACGTTGTTTAATGGTATTTTATTTCAAGTTCTTAGAATGTTCTGGATCCTGGTCATTTTATTGTGTCTTAGGTTTTTATATAAGGTTGTGGAAAAGAAAAACAAACTAATCATTTCAATTTTAAGCTCCGTCTGTCGCAACAGTTACTGTTGATTTCAGACATAATTTGAGATAAATAATTTATTTAACTTATTCATTGGAATTACAAAGTGCTCATTCACTTTTTGACACAAACACTTATTGAGGATTATTGAGAATTCATCTAAAGACAAGCTGGATTATACCATTTTGATACATCCAGACCGTTGGTTCATCAAAATAATCAAGACTATTGGTACGTCACATTCAATATTGGAATTCATTCGTAACACACAACATTTTGACCTGTGACAGAACAAACAATATTAGTTTGGATTTAATTCAAAATACTGTAAGCTGCCCTTAAATTTCAACTTTGTAAGTTAGAGTAATAAATTATGTGTTAACTTTACTGATCTTTCTTTCGTTTCTTTCTGTTACTTAGTTCAAGACCAAAGATTCATAATATATTTATTGGTCTTAATCTCGAGGAAAACAAACACAAATATAATTTTACACTATGCTTTGCATACCTTACAGTACGTACGCCAGCGTATAATAGCAGTGTACAATATCTTTGTCATATCTTCTCCAAATCTGCTGAGACAAATGTGACCAAACCTAGCAATTAAGATACTTCAGACTTCCATCACATTATTATTTTTCTATCAACTTTTGTTTCTTATTAATATAATCATTAAACTTTTATTTTAGATATTTTTCAAAATCAATCCGATCAAAAATCGTACGTATCTTCCATCAGGACACGTTCTCATGAAGTAGTGTTTACAATGACCTCCAAAGCATCCATTTTACTTCTAAAATGGCCGTCATCAAAATACACGGTGGAAAAATCGCTCCTTAAAAGTGGAATCAATTTAAACTAATCACCAAAAAAATGCAAATACATAAATTTGATCGATTTAACCAACATGTTTAACACTGTGCTTACCTGGTACTTTTTTCCTCGGGAGAATAATTTAATAACATCTAACAACGATGCTGTCGTCGGGGTTAAGCGGCCTATGACATTGTATGCCAACATGACCTATAAGCTCTTTTGAAGCAAATTTCGATTAAATTTTGTACGAAAGTGTTATATTATCTTCCAAAAGGATCACACACAGTGCATCATCTTTCAGAGGCAATTTTTTTAAGATAGTTATAATGATAACGAAGAGTTCGGGGTATATTTTTTATTTCTGTTTTACTGTCAAATTGCAATCTCAGTTGCGGTAACATATTCCCGATGAGGGATATATATATATATATATATATATATATATATATATATATATATATATATATATATATATATATATATATACTCTCGTTTCTCTTTCATACAAATTTCATGAAAGATGCAGGCTATTGCTGCTTCATATTTGCTTTCATTGAAGAGAGTGACCATGCCAGACACTATCTATTTGTGAACCCGCTCGAAGTTAACAAACAGGAACGATCGCGGCATAAACTTGGAACAATTACGTTTTATACCGATGTCAAAAAAAAAAAGTACGAAAAAAAATTCTTTTGAACTGAATTTATCTTCTAAATGTAGGTGAGAGGCCTGCAATAATAATGCAATTTTCCATGCATCTTTTGTGTTTATCTATGAAATCACACTTAGATTTCAAGTCAAAACCGAGATGCAAGACCAGATAGAGTCTCAAGGGTGGGTGTGGCGATGTTCTTACTAATGTTAAGTACTGTATATCAGTTACACGGAAAAATGAACGTGTGTTAGAAGAAACTGAGGCAATATACGTTAGATCAATGAGTCAAATGCAAAAGCTTTCCTAGTTGGTGTATTTTATCAACTAATATCAGCAGACAAAGGTTGCAATGAAGATTTTAGAAGCTAATAATTCAGGCATTGACAAACAAGACGAATTATATATCCAAAGTCACTTTAACAGATCTTATCAATGCTTGGATAACTCATGGGTAAGGGCTATATCATCGAATTTGTCGTCGTTACATAATAAATGCCACATATACGTGTATATGTATATATATATGTATATACATATATGAATATCTATGTATGCATCTGTATATATATATATATATATATATATATATATACATATATATATATATATATATATATATATATATAGATATATGTACGTATATCTACGTATGTACATATATATATATATATATATATATATATATATATATATATATATATATATATATATATATATATGTGTGTGTGTGTGTGTGTGTGTGTGTCTGTGTGTGCATATCTATGTATGTATCTATATATGTATATATATGTATGTATGTATTACTTTTTCTTTTTTCAGAAAAAAATCTGTAAAATAAAACACCAAACTACATCAACTGTATATACAAATAATCACAAAACTTCATTTGTCTCTTCCACCACTGGACAAAACCTGCTGATACTGATATGCCAGTCTTTCTTTTTCGCAGCCTTTACGAATATTTATTTTGCTTTGCTTTATGTCACCAGTGAAGTTTTTAGCCAGTGTTCAGTCTTTTCTTTTTTTTTTCTCAACAAAGGGCTTTATTTTCCTTTTAAACACCTCATTGTATACTGCAATTTGTGCTTCTGATATTCAATTTCTTTATATGCAGCTTCTTTGGGATGTGCTGGCTGCTGCTCTAGTACTAATATTTGTACCACTACTACTACCACATTAAGGCTACAACATTATAACTAGCTGCTGTTCCTAATTCGAGTAACCATGATTAGCATAATTCAAATCTTTCTTGCGAAGATCGCAAAATGCCAGTAGTCTGATATTCACTTTTCTTGTGAACTGACCAACTACATTTCTGTCAAATTTCCGCTTGAGCCATTCCCATTTCCACACATTTTTCAAACCTTTATCCAAACTTTTTTGTGTCCTGTTCTCTCTCAAAACCATCAGATGCCATGCTTTGCAAGCATGAGTCTTTCTTTCCATAGCCTTCAGTTTCTGTTAAATGAACATTATTGGAAGAGTAGAAACTTTTGACAAATCGGAATACAACAGACACAGGCCATAATATGAGTCCAATTGGCTTTCACCCGAAGAAAGAGATATTGTTGGGTGCCATGGCACTTGTCTGTCCACTTCGAGTAGTGTTTGAGTACACAGACCAGGTCCTGGATCACTAGTGATGGGAATCAGTCAGAATTTTATAACTGATGATCTGTTTCACTTAACTAGCTGATAATTGATTATAATCAATTAGGGTACATTTTATTTGTTTGTTTATTATACAGTTATTAACTTTGCTCAAGAGTTTAAAATGTTAATAAATGTGTAAGAGTAATTTCTATCACTGACTTGAATATATTGACGGGATGAAAATATTACATTTTTTTCCTATTGTCATTTGGAATCCTTGGTTTTCTTCCCAAATATATGAAGGGGAAGGCACTAATCTGTGCTGAATGCTTAGCGTAATCTCCATTTTTGCACAATCGATTATGGAGTTTCACAAGTGATCGTCTTATTGGTTCACTCAAACAGCTAATTTTGATTATAATCGATGATTGGAACAACACTATGCACCGATGCCTCTATAGACCTTTTGATGAAGGATGGCCACCTTCTGATTGCCACTGATGGGAACCTGTTCTTTGCTACAAAACATGGATATGTCTTAAGGAACATGGAGCCCTCTGATCTGAACTAACAATAGTTTGGGTCCATTTAAAAAGCGTGCAACTTGATCATCTTGCAAGGTACAGCTATCGGAAAACATTTTGTATAACAGCATCTCCAACAAAGCTCTGGCTAAAGGTTTCGAACTGATCTGAAATAAGCCATGTCAATACTCATGACAGAGTCTATTTAGGAAACAGGGTTTATAGAGATCTTGGCCTATTCAAGTCACAATTGGCCTATTCAAGTCACAACTGGCCTATTCAAGTTACAATTGGCTTATTCAAGTCACAACTGGCTAATACATCTGATAAATCCTCAAGATTACCAATATCAGCTCTACCATGATTCCTGAATATTTTTCAAATCATGGAATGGTAGAATATGATAGAAAAAAATGTACAAACTTTATCTCCTTCAAAAGCCTGAGTATATGAATTAGCCAACTGCATGACTGATGCACTCAAAAGGATAATGCTGTCCATGTTGCACCAGTCCCTAAAAGCCAACCACCTTCCCAAGTGATGGGGTTCCTAGATTGCTACATTCTCTCCATGACCAAGGCATACATTCTTTCTCTGCATGGGCTCTACTGACAATAGTCAGACATAAAGAAGTAGCCTATCTGGGCAACGATGAAACACATGCAGCCATGGTGTACAGGCTAGGTGTCGGAGGGGGGAGGGGAAGCAGGATGAATTTCCTGAGAATATCTACTGCCAGACAAAGCAGATCATTCACCCTCAAAATGTGTCCCACTGTAAGCCTTAGAGGGGTTCTCAGAATCAATTTGTATTTGTGACCCCTCATTTTCTTAAATAGTTTCAGTATCCGAAGAATGGGAGCGTAGCCCCCAAACCCCTCCCAACGTACTGAAAATACATCCATGGCCCAGAGTTTTGGGTTCGAGACTGGAGAGATGAAATTAGGCAGTTTGTGATTCCACCTTGACACATACAGATCTATCATTGGATGTCCCCAATCTGCACAGATCCACTGAACGATCAACAGATGGAAGGACCATTTTGTGTTTGGACTGCTCTTGACAATAAATAAGACTGAATACTGAATCTGCTGAGAATATTTGACCATCACATTTATCTGTGTGCACCATCACAGAATGTCCCATGCCAAAACTCATCGATCTTCTGAATTTGTCAAACCCTTCTAAGTTTGAGGAGTCAGGCCAAAACAATGATTTGTCCATGACAATTATCACTGCCTTTCCACGTAATTCATCATTCCAGAAACAAAACATGTTTATCATGACCTTCATTTCTAAAAGGCTGATGTGATGAGGTGAATTTTCTGTTCCCTATTTGCCAATGACCATGGTGAAGCTAGCCAACAGATGGGCTCCCCAAGCATACGAATTGGTGTCTATGTAGATTATAAGTTCTGTTGGGGTTTCTCCACAATTCTCCCTGCCATGACCCAATATTTGTTGCACCACTAACACAGGAAAAATACTATTTCATTCAAGATCATTTTGATAATCAAGTCGGTTGAAAAGGAGGTACCACTGGGCCAGAAGGTTCATCTGCAAAGCGTACTTGAACAGGCAAAGTTTAGACATGTGTAAACAACAAGATCACACAGTAATCGACACACAGACACATTATACCCAGTAGACATGTGTACAAAACATAATCAGCTTTTGACATGTGTAGACAGTATGTAGACACAGCATCAGACACAAGAAAAACAATATTAGACATGTGTAAACAGCATGTAGGTGCAATATTTTATTCAGTATGTACCTACCTTCATCTACTATGAACTGACAGTATCTATCGTTGTAGAAAAGAACCTTCTTCTTGTCTGATGGCCGTGATACATATGCGATCTGTTTGTCTAATTGCTGAAAGAAGAAAATAATGACATTTCAGTCTTGTCTCCAGACCATATTTAAGGAAAGGCAGTGTACTAGTCAGGGCACTTTAAGCACATTCAAGTTTCATGAGATCACTGTCTTTTTCTGTATGCTAATGAAGCTTTACTGCTATATGAGATAAATGTTCCCAAAGGTACTGTTGTGTTAGACAAGTGTTTCCAAGTATTAAAGTTTTTTTTTTTTGGTAAGAGTCACAACCCCCTTTTCTCTGAAAAATGAAATGGATTCTACATAAGAAAGGGAGTTTAATTACTTTATGTAGTTTGTATTGAAAGTAAAATTATGAGAGGTACTTGAAAACCTCTATTGTTTTATAAACATTTCTGTTTCTTTGAACCAGTTAATAAATTTAATGCGAATCGACAGGCAAAAAAAGATAATAATCTGCAGCTGCAAATGCATCACTTTGGACACCTGCAGATATATGTGTGTGATCTAGCATAGTGGTAGTGACATATAAACACTCATGAAGGAGAGCAACCCTGCTACTGAGCAAAGAACATACTGTAAAATCCTGCACTCTTAGGGTACTCTCTGACTGATATCAATGCCACCTTGGAGAAAGTTTACGTATGTACTTCTCAGTCATGTCCTACAATTCTGAGGTAGTTTCTTTGTTTAAAAGATGATCACAAATCTATGGAAGAAAAACTATGTTATGGAAGGCCATTGCAAATGGGAAATGGTTGCTGTTAAGGGGGCAATTAATGAAGATGCCTGATACACAGTGACAGATATTTGTATTATCACGGGTATTAATTCATCAGCTGATTTGAATATTCTGTATCACCAAACGGCTACTCGCCAAATGTGAAAAGAGTAATCAGAAACAACTGAATAAGATTGCTACTGGTGATAAAACATGGATCTACTTTTCTGAACCTGACACAAGAGAAAAAAACAGAAATTAGATCAGAGAAAACAAGTAGAAAACACAAATCTATTGGCATAGTGTGACAGTTGAGAGAGATTTAAATAAAAGGCATTTTTCTTCTTTTTATAAAAAAGACTCAGTTGCCTAGGTAGCTGTGCTTAACTCTGTTAGTGTCACTGGGTATTCTTTATGCCACCAAAGTGTTGACAAAAGATGTAGAACACTACCAAACCATCCACTAGCACCCAAGGTATCCATCTAGTTCATGACAACACATTAGTGCATGTATCTGCCATCATTACAGACTTGCTGAAGAAGCAGAGCAAATTTTGTCACATCCTCCATACAGTCCTGATTTAGCTCCATGTGAAGTTTTGTATCAAAGATTTGCTGAGAGGCAGATTATTTAAAAACCATCATCCATGTCCTTGGAAGTTGTATTTTAGTAAATGGATTGTTGTTGTTGTTGTTGTTGTTGTTAGGTGTTTACTGTCATTTTTCAGCACATGATAGGCTATACATCTCAGCCAGTATATCTTTGGTGGAGGAAGAACCCAACAAAACTCCATGAAGAACCACTGACCAAAACAAATGTTTTGTTTGTGTCCATGTTTGTGTACATGATGACAATTTTCTACCTGCATTTAGTAAACAAGTTTTAGCATTCGGTGAAAGTATCACATATATGTATATATATATCAACTAGACACAATCAACAATCATCTATCTGGGTTTTTTTTTAAATCTGAGTTTTTTCAGTGACATATAAATGCGTAAAGAATATTATGTATGTCAATCTGAGCTTGAATGTAGATACTAATGTCCACTAGGCTATCTTCAAATACGCCGGATCCAGGTACATCAGCTGGTACTAAGATACTGTCATTCTCATCACCTTCAGCAGCTGAAAAATTACTTGCTTTCTGGCGATTGTTAAATTCACAAACAATATCTTCAATTGTTGACATTGCAGATGTGTCTATCATAATTAACATACCCCGAGAAATCAACAACCCTGTTACCAGACCTAAATAAGCATAACACATTAAATACCTGACACCTTTATTATTCTTTACATGCTGGCAGTAAAGCATATCTGTGACAGTAAAAGTCCTCCACAGCAATTGCAAACCCCAGTTCCTAACGAAACGTTTGCAAAATATTTTGCATGAAAACTTATAAAATATCAGCCTCTCAATCTACTACGTTGCCAAGGAAATCAAGATTATCACAGAAGTACCTGTGTTTTCTAAGATTTCATGTGGACATCAATGCAGAAATTTTTATTTAAAAATCAGACAACACATGTACTTATTTGCATTTTAATGTACTTTAAGAACTTTGAGCATGTTGGGGAGGGACTCCTGAATGTTATCCATAAGAATTCCACCGTATCAGTGAAGATCCTGGTTCTTTAAAAGATAGAGCAATCCCTTCTTGTCTCGGATTTTGTACTTTGGCAGGAAGGCATATTTTTCATTCTATCCTCCTCTGTGACCCTGACCTTGGGATTGTTGACAAGGGCCTGGAAATAAATAACTTTGTATGGCCACCTGTGCGATACATACAACAGCAAAAATGCAAAGACTCAGATGTGTAGATTGCACGCCTCTTAGGCATATTTGTCAAATTATAGGTTACAGAGTTTTAAAAATATTGGGAAAATATTAGGATTTTATACAGATATCATGACAAAATGTACCAGTAAGAATAATGATGATATAATATTACCATTCAAACGCCATATTTTTAGGTATTTTGACACACAAATCTGCCAATATTGATAACATACTAGACTGAACAATCATATACATAGACTCTTGGTGCAGATGAGACTTTTGCTATTCACAATTCAACAATGATATACAAAGACTCTAGGTGCAGATGAGACTTTTGCTATTCACAATTCAACAATGATATACATAGACTCTAGGCGCAGATGAGACATTTACTATTCAGAATTCAACAATGATATGCATAGACTCTAGGTGGAGATAAGACTTTTGCTATTCACAATTCAACAATGATATACATAGACTCTAGGTGCAGATGAGACATTTGCTATTCAGAATTCAACAATGATATACATAGACTCTAGTTGCAGATGAGACTTTTGATATTCACAAAACAACAATGATATACATAGACTCTAGGTGCAGATGAGACTTTTGCTATTCACAATTCAACAATGATATACATTGACTCTAAATGCAGATGAAACTTTTGCTATTCACAATGCAACAATTTCATTGCTTTTAATTAGCCAAATATAATAAAGAAGCCCCTGCCCCCTTCTGTATTTCCTTCCCAGCGACCATCAAAGCTGTTTGATAAATCACCATCATTTCTGTAATCTGGTAATAAATGATTAAAATTCAAATGTGCTTCATATTGTTTTAATGCACACATAGCTACACCATTTCCGATAGCTGTAATTTCCATTCACTGCCTTACATTGATATTTTGCGACACAAGGATAGAATGAAAAGAGAAAAAGCCTAAGGTATCCAAATGCTAGTACTACTAAAAATGCAAGAAAGAATAATAAATGATATGAATATATGAAAATTAGATTTAATACTTATTTAAATTGATTCTTCATTCAAGTGAAACTTCTTAAAAAACTGAAATCTTCATGAAAGCATGACTCATTCAATCGTTGCATTCTTAATCCCAATGAACAACATGACAGTAAAATACCAGACATATTACATAAAACACAATTACTAATGAACACTAGGTATATACACTAATTACTGTATGATATTAAAAGTTCCCACTTCACTGATGTTTTAACAAAACCAATAAATTAACATTGTCCCAATCAAATCTGCTTGTACACACAAATATTTGTCAGGTAAATAATTCTGAAATTGTTGAATTAAAAAAGTCAGAAGATATTCAAAGCCATGGATAAATAGGTACGATTTTTCTCACATTGTTGTGTGAGCCATTATTATCCACTAAGTATGCGTCATCTTGATTGATGAAGTTTTAAGTAAAGTCTAGTAGGTTAAGTTGGTTCATAGACATGGAGGCTCAAACAAAGGTGTGATTCCATTGTTTTTCAATTTAGTTAGCATCTTCACTCTTTGATAAACTTGGAACACATCAAATGCTAACACTGTACGCTCATTGAATTGTGCAATGGTCAGCTGGACATGTTTGGTTCACATGGAATGATGACATCCAAACTTACATGGAACGAAGTTGAACTTTAAACTCTTTAATGCTATGGTCATCAGAAAGTAATTGATGCTGCAACTTTATGGACAATATGTTAAGGAACGGATCATTCACATACTGTGTATTTTAATAACCAGTCAACTTCATCCTGTTGGCTGTGACAACTCCCTTTTATGTTGAATGTAAGTTAATAATCTTGACAAATGTTTCATTTGTGCCTGTACAAGTGGTAGTATTATTTTAACCACTGAATGACCACTTTTGTTGTCAGCATAGTTTTGTTCTTTTGTATACTTCATTTGTATAGATTAAGATATGAATACAAATAAGCAAAAACTGACAGGGAAAACAACAAACTTAAGCAACTCCCAAATTTTTCTTTCTCTTTTATAAAACCATGAAAATTGTGACCCACAATAAAACAAAACTGATAAACAGAGATTACTTAACTATTTTAATTACTATCATAAGCAATATAAAAACTGACAGTGCTAGACAATATAGTGCAATCATAAATAGTGTAAAAACTGACAGTTCTTGACCATGGTGTACTACTATATGTAGTAACAAAAAACTGCTGGTACACTGACCGTGATCCAGCACTATCGTAAGTAGTACAACAACTGACAGTGCTGGACCAATGTGCTATCATAAGAGGTATAAAAAAGACAGTGCTCGACTATAGCATACTATAATAAGTAGTATAAAAATTGATAGTGCTGGATGACACAAGACTATCATAAATAGTATACAAACTTACTTTTGGACCGTAGTGTGCAACTAGCAGTAGTATACAACCTGACAGTGCTCTACCACAGTTTATTATCAGAATTACTATAAAAACTGATACTGCTGGATCACAGTCCACTATCATTTAATAGTATAAGAAGTGACAGTGCTGGACTATGGTACATTATCATAAGTAGTATAGAAATTGACAGTGCTGGACCACAGTTTACTATCATCAGCAGTATAGAAACTGATAGTGCTGGGTCACAGTGTATTATCAGAATAAGCATAAAAACTGATAGTGCTGGACCACAGTACACTATCATAAGTAGTATAAAAACTGACAGTGCTTGACCATAGTATACTTTCATAAGTATTATAGAAACTGATAGTGCTGGGCCACAGTGTATTATCATAGTTAGTATAAAAAATGACAGTGCTAGCACATAAGGCACTATCATCAGTAGTATAAAAACTAACAGTGCTGGATCACTGTTTACTATAATCAGTTGTATAAAACTTGAGGGTCCTGAAGAATACAGGATTTTCACAAGTAAAAAATAAAAACTTACATTGTTGAACCACAGTATACCACCAAACGTAGTACAAAAATTGATAGTGCTGGATCATACAGTACTACTCAAAGTCCCTTAAAATCTTACTGTGCTAGATCATACTGTACTAATGTATGTAATATAAGCACTGATAGTGCTGAACCATAGTTTTCCTACTGTAAGTAGTATACAACCTGACAGTGCTGGACCACAATCTATTATCATAGGTAGTGTAAATGTTGATAATGCTGGATGATACAGTGCTATCATAAATAGTATAAAAACTGACAATGCTGGACTATAGTATACTATCAAAGTAGTAGAAAAAAATGCTAGTGCTGGTTGATAAAAGACTTTCATAAGTAGCATAAAACTGGCAGTGATGGACCACAGGATTCTACCATAATTAGTATAAAACTGACAGTGCTAGACCACTGCATACGAACTTAAGTAGTTCAAAAACTGATGGTGCCGGACCACAGCATCCTACCATAAGTAGCACAAAACATAACAATGCTGGACCTCAGCATACTACCATAAGTAGTATAAAAACTGACAGTGCTGGACCACAATGTACTACCATGAGTAGTATAATAACTAACAGTGCTGGACCACAATGTACTACCATAAGTAGCATAAAAAATGACAGTGCAAAACCACAGCATACTTCCATAAGTAGTACAAAAACTGACAGTGCTTTACCACAGCATACTACCTTAAGTAGTACAAAAACTAACACTGCTTACTACCATAAGTAGTACAAAAACTAATGGTGCTGGACCACAATGTGCTACCATAAGTAGTATAAAAAATGACTGTGCTAGACCACAGCATACCACCATAAGCAGTACAAAAGCTAACAGTGCTAGACCACAGTGTACTATGATAAGTAGTAAAAAAACTAACAGTACTACAATAAGTAGTATAACACTGACAATGCTAGACCACAGCATACTACCATTATTAGTAGAAAAACTGACAGTGCTGGACCACAACATACTACTATAAGAAGTATAAAAACTGACAGTGCTAGATTATATTATACTATCATAAGTAGTATATAAATTGATAGTGCTGGACGATACAAGATTTTCATAAATAACATAAAAAAATGAGAGTACTGGACCACAGCATATTACCATAAGCAGCATAAAAACTGACAGTGCTAGACCACAGCATACTACCATAAGCAGTGCAAGAACTGATGGTACTGGACCACAGCGTACTACAATATATTGTACAAAAACTAACAGTACTAGACCACAGTGTACTAACATAGTATAAAAACTGACAGTGCTGGACCACAGCATGCTAGCATAAGTAGTACAAAAACTGTGAGTGCTGGACCACAATGTACTACCAAAAGTAGTATAAAAACTGACAGTGCTGTAAGTAAGTAGCATATAAATTGATAGTGCTGGACCATACAGTACCATCGTAAGTTGCTTAAAAGCTGAGAGTGATGGATCATATTGTACTATCGTAAGTAGCATAAAAATTGTTGATAGTGCTGGATCATACAATAATATCAGACGTAGCCTAAAAACTGATAGTACTGGACCATAGTGTAAACCCTGGAAGCTGACCTTGGATTCATGTAAGTATGGCAACTTTCTATATATAAAGTGGGCTGACCTACAGAAGCCAAGATTGGTTTCTTTCTATTCAAAGCAATTTCAAAAATAGATTGAAACAGTGTAACATTTGGGGCTCTGGAAGTAACACTTGGGGCATATATTCCGTGAAATGTATTCAAGTATATGTTGTAATTGAATAGGTTTCAATTGTGCTGCATGATCACAAGAAAGTCAAATAACTTGAATACAGAACTACTTGGCAATAAGCAAGTATCATATTCACAGCTTAATCAAAGGATTGGGAAAACAAATGCTACCACAACAAGCTATGGGTTCTGCACTGGTAGATAACTAAGAAAGTACTACTCGAGATTTAGATCTGGTTTAAGAGCAATGGCAAATACAAACTGAATCAGATTTTTTATTGCACTGTTATGCGAAACACAAAATATAATGCAAATAAGAGTTGTTCAGACTTGCATGAAAATGGAAGCAATGTATTTAATAGAAAATACATGAGAGCAACCATTTATATTTTTCTCATTTTTTATAACTTCTTTGGAATTAAAACACACATTTATCTTTGCTTTTGTAATTAACTTGTAAGTGAGCAATTATGCAACTCTAAGCCTTAGATTACAAATACAAATACAGCTACATCATATAGGTGATGTTCAATTTCTATTACAAATTCAGTGTACTTGTAATTCATTGCTCAATTATACCAATTACACCACTTACATTGTAATCAAACCCAATTCTGAAACAAATAAGAGTTGCTAGGACTGACAAAAAAATGGAAGTAATATACTCACAAGTAAACATATGAAGGTAAACAATACTGATGAACAATTCACCCTGCTACAAGCAATATTTAATATTCTAAATTATTAAAATCCATAATTTTAGTGTAAAATAAAACCATAAATTTTGCAATCCTATCAATGGACCGTTGTAAGGAATCTAGAGTGGTAACATTAATAAAACCCCTCTTTCTAAAATTAAAAACAGATTCACTCACATGTTGGCTGTCTCAGTTCGGTTGGAAAGATGGTTTTAGTTCATTCAGATGCCAACTATAATGCTTCCTTGTCTTATCTATGAATAATTACGATAATGTTTTATCGGCAACAAAGAAATTGAGACCAACAAAATGGTTTGAAGACACAATTGCATTTGCTCTCTTGTATATTTTACAGGGGTTATTTCAAACAAGTTCACAAATGTTTTCAACTGCCATTTTATAGTGAACTTTCATAAAAAAAATAATTCTTGCTTCAAGGTAGTTGATTAAGCATTTTGTGTGTTTGTGTGTGTGATTTGGATTTTTAATGTAGCTTTAACAAATTTTCAGTCATATCACTATGATGTCTGCAGTGTGGCAGTTTATAGTGATGTCTAGCACTGGGGCATCATGCCGCAGACATGTGGCATGATATCCCACCCAGTCACATTATCCTGACACCAGGCCAACCAGTCCTAACACTAACCTCTTAATGCTGAGTGACAAGCGAGGTAGCATTTGGTACCATTTTAATAAGTATTTGGTATGACTTGGCCGGGGAACGAATCCACGACCTCCCTGCATCTGAGGCGGACGTTCAAAACACTATCCCACCGGAGCAGTCATTAAGCATTTTGACTAACTTGCAATTACAATACTGTAATCTAGTTACCATGTCAGTTAAAATTCATTACAATGTATAGCTTCTACAGTGCTCTTAAGTTATATGACCAATATACACTGCATAAGACTACAATAATTTTTATATGCATATAAAATGTGTTTACAATATACGTACACTCAGAAAGTTTCTACTTGAAAATAAAATATTGTTTAAAACCAATGTTAAATGCAAATATGCATACCAAGAAATTGAGGGCATAATTCAAATAAAACAATGAAAAAACACACATAAAAGCACTATATTGCGTATCATACTTTGCATCCACTTCTCCCAGTTCAAGGTCTCACTTCTACCTGTTCTGTCCAAAAGGAGAAGTCACTTCTCCCTAATATTCAAGTCTGCCTTGCCCCTGCAGCTAAGCATCAATATTATCATTGAAAAGGAGTCACAAGACAAATGACTCAAAAATGAAAAACTGTCCCAACGCATACAATACACAATAAAAGTATATTACAAATTAATTTATGGTGTCACAACATTTATGGTAAATACAGTAATTATTATGGTAAATAGAGTAAGAATTTTTTGAATTATTTGCTCATGAAAAATAAATATGTTTAGTTAATATCATTAAATTCTTAACACTTGCTACTATTCATAACACTTGCTCATCGTATCTAGAAATGTGACACCTGTATCTCACAATTCACAAGCAAGACAAAAGAGATGTGTAATGCACTGTGTAATATATCATGGATCTATGGAATACATTATGAATAAAAGCTATATTTGGAATACCTCTGTTATTAGCAAGTGTTTGATTTTGCTCCCAATATCAAGCATATTGGTTTCATCCAAAATCTCATCAATCTCTAACCCATAGCTGTCTCCCTCTTCATGCTTTTTCTGTAGGTAATTAAAGAAAATGTTTAAAAGGCTGTGTCCTCAGGGCTGTAACTAAACACACACACACGCACACACACACACACACACACACACACACACACACACACAAACAGAGTCACTCAAGGGTTGTAACGTAAATCCTCCACAAACATTATACACTCCCAACCTTCCACTCTGGGCTGCACCCAAGAGGTTGTAACTCCATCATATATATTTTCTATCCTCTTAAACTGACTGCACGGATAATTTAAAACAGTTTGTAAAAAATATATCTTTTAAAAATGCAGTATCTACACAGTTTGATGGATGAAATTCCACTCAGGAATTTTGAAGGAGATAGAGTTAAATACAGACGGACAGAAGGAACAGATGGAGGCATCAAAAAATATCTTTGATGCCAAAGCATTGATAATAATATCTGCCTTATATAATTTTTATATATGAGCTCTCAAAAATTGATGGAGAGACACAATGCTGAATTCTAGTTCATGCTCATCATCATTTTACCTGCATGTACAACTAAGATATTCAGAGTATAAAAAATATTACAAGCCCTCTATCCTTATACTGCTATCCATGGAAGGCATAAAATCAACTACCTTAAAATGAGACCACCTTAAATGAAGTCCATGATACAGTCCCCAAACATTATACTGCTGTCCATGGAAGCCATGAAGTCAAATGCCTTATAGTGAGACCACCTTATAGTTCAGTGCATGATACATATAATTTTACATGTACTACCTAACAATATGTGATCCATGACCAAACCCATAGTATAACAGGAACTGTGTTATAATGAAAAGATTCATGTCAGGACCAACTATAATTAAAGGCCTTATAACAGGAACTGTGTTATAATGAAAAGTCTTATATCAGGAACTGTTATATTGAAAGGCCATATAATAAGAACTGTTTTATAATGAAAGGCCTAATAATAGAAACTGTGTTATAACGAAAAGCTTCATATCAGGAACTGTTTTAATGAAAGGCCATATAAAAGGAATTGTGTTTTAATGAGAGGCCTTATATTGAGAGAGCGATCTACTATTTTGCCATGTCATGAATTAGTTTAAATAAGGGCACTGCAGTAGCTCAGCTGTTACGGCATCAGGCTCCCAATCCACAGGCTGCAGGTTCAAAAGCTTCCCAAGCCAGCTACCTTGGGATATCCCTGGAATAGAGAGCTTCCATTTCCTCAGCATAATATAGCCAACGATATGGTAAAAAGCACTATTTATACAAATAAACCAAATTTAAACTGCATGCAGTTATGAGATAGAATCAATGCCAAATTTATAATCAATTTTATATCAAAAGGTTAACCAAGGTCTAGACCTCTCCATTATAAATGGTTTTAGTGTTTATTTGATGAAATAAAGAAGCACTTTTCAAATTTCTATTCAGTTTAGAAGTATACATTTAGTGCAAAGCATGACCCCCAAACATTATGTGCACTAATAATTTTCATTCAAATATGTTATTAAAGGAATACAAAATATGATTAACATTTAAGACCTAATATGTCCAAATGAACAAAAACTTGGTACAGGATTACCTGCCTTTGATTCCACTTTTGCAGTTTCATTAGGGGTCTCTTGGGACTGGCGCCTCTGATTCCACTTTTGGGGTTCCGTGGGGGATATCTTAGGACTGGTGCCTTTGAATCCACTTTTGGGGTATCATTAGGGGTCTCATAGGACAGCTGCCTTTGATACTCTTGGGGTCTCATTAGGGGTCTCATAGGACAGTTGCATTCGATTCCACTATAGAGGTTTCAGAAGGATTCTCTTAGGACTGGTGCCTTTCATTCCAATTTCTGGTTTTCATTAGGGGTATCTTAGGACTGGTGCCTTTAATTCCACTTTTGGGATTTTTTTAGGGGTGTCTTAGGGCTGTTGTCTCTGATTCAGCTTTTGGGGTTTCAGTAGGGCTTTCTTAGGACTGACGCCTTTGATTCTACTTTTGGGGTATCATTAGGGGTCTCTTAGGACTGGTGCCTTTGATTCCACATTAGTGGTTTCATTTAGGGTTTCTAAAGACAGCTGATTTTTATCCCACTTTTGGGGTTTCATTAGGGGTCCATTAGGACAGGTTCTGACGTAATTCAGCAAACATCTTGTTGATTAAATTGTATTTGACCGTAAAATGACCCCAGATCAAGCAAAAAGGGCAGTAACTTTTATTTACTTGCATCTTTGCCCATAGTGTGTTTTCAATATACAGCCTATACTAACCTTCAGGTGTTTCACAATTTTTGTCAGGATGCTGAACTTGTATTGAGAACTCCCCTGTGCAGATTTTTGGTCAAAAGATCATGATGCTGATGAGGTGGAAGAGGTCAAACCATCATTAGAATCTGAAATGCATCAGGATTCATTAAACTACTTATAAACAATAACGATGTATTATTATAGGATACCTGTTAGGTGCTTTGAGACTTTCTGACACGTTAGTGGTTATACATGTACTAGTTTGTACAATTAGTTTATTCTGGCCCTGTCTTTGCAGTTCTGATAGAGAGTTATATACCTTTATCAGCAAATCTGAAAATGCACTATAAATTAGTTAACCCTGTGCCATATAAAAAGTGTTAGAGATGCTGTCACACCCTTTATCTGTCTGTCTGTCCATCTCTGTTCTATCCTTTACAACATCTGAAAAATCAAGTCTGGAAGTTAATGAAACTGTAGTTTTGTTGTCCCTATGGCAACGATGTGCAAGATGGGAGTCATTAATTATTCCCACAGCTTGGGCCCAAAAATGGTGGCCTAAGTTACAATGCACCGAACTTTTAATTACAATCACATTTTCAAATTTTTTCTGACCAAGCCTCATATACGCAGCAACAGCCGGTAGATGCATCATACAGCATATGAGATGAATTTTGTATTGTGACCCCTTGGTGTTATGGATGAAGAGACTTGTATTATGAACCACTATCTTGTGTTAGTGATGAGTAGATTTATGTCATGATCTATGGGTCACTGTATGGTGTAAGGGATGAACATATTTGTATTATGACCCACTGTCTGGTGTTAAGGGATGACCAGATTATAACCCATTGTTTGGTGTTAGGGATGAGTAGATTTATGTCATGATCTATGGGTCACTGTCTGGTGTTAGGGATGAACATATATGTATTATGATTAACTGTTTAGTGTTAGGGATGAGTAGATTTATGTCATGATCTATGGGTCACTGTCTGGTGTTAGGGATGAATATATTTGTATTATGACCCACTGTTTGGTGTTAGGGATGAGTTGACTTGTGTTATGACCCACTGTCTGGTGTTTGGGATGAATATATTTCTATTATGACCCACTATCTGGTCACAGGGATGAGTAGATTTATATTATGACCCACTGTCTGGTGTTTAGGGATGAGCAGATTTGTGCCATGACCCACTGTCTGGTGTTAGGGATGAGTAGATTTATATTATGATCTATGGGTCACTATCTGGTGTTAGGGATGGATAGGTCTCTATTATGACCTACTGTCTAGTGTTAGGGATGGATAGATCTGTATTATGACCCACTGTCTAGCATTATGGATGAACAGATTTGTATTATGAACCACCGTCTGGTGTTAGGGATGAGTCGATTTCTATTATTACCCACTGTCTGGTGTAAGGGATGAACAGATCTGTATTATGAACCACTGTCTGGTGTTAGGGACGAACAGATTTGTATTATGAACTACTGTCTGGTGTTAGTGTTGAACAGATTTGTATTATGAACTGCTGTCTGGTATAAGGGATGAATAGATTTGTATTACGACCCACTGTCTGGTGTTAGGGATGGGTAGATCTGTATTATGATCCACTGTCTGCAGTTAGGGATGAGTAGATTTATATTATGATCAACTGTCTGGTGTTAGAGATTAGTAGATTTGTATTATGACCCACTGTCTGGTGTTAGAGATTAGTAAATTTGTATTATGACCCACTGTCTGGTGTTAGAGATGAGTAGATTTGTATTATGACAAACTGTCTGAAGTTAGTGATGAGTAGATTTATATTATGATCAACTGTCTGGAGTTAGGGATGAGTAGATTTATATTATGATCCACTGTCTGGTGTTAGAGATTAGTAGATTTGTATTATGACCCACTGTCTGGTGTTAGATATGACTAGATTTGTATTATGACAAACTGTCTGACGTTAGGGATGAACAGATCTGTATTATGAACCACTGCCTGATGTTAGGGATGAGTAGATTTGTATTATAAACCACCATCTGGTGTTAGGGATGAACAGATCTGTATTATGAACAACTGTCTGGTGTTAGGGATGAACAGATTTGTATTGTGAACCACCATTTGGTGCTAGGGATGAACAGATCTGTATTATGAACAACTGTCTGGTGTTAGGAATGAACAGATTTGTATTATGAACCACCATCTGGTGTTAGCGATGAACAGATTTGTATTATGAACCACCATCTGGTGTTAGGGATGAACAGATCTGTATTTTATGACCCACTGTCTGGTGTTAGGGATGAACAGATTTGTATTATGATTTATGGGTCAATGTCTGGTGTTAGGCATGGGTAGATTTGGGATATTCAATGAAAAGCAAAGAGGTCTAATTTTTCTATTCCACCTTTCGTGGTTTTATTGAAAAATTACATATTTGTCAATACTTAAATTTGTGGGTTGTTGAAAGGTTGTTTGGTGGTTGCTTGGTGTTTTATGGCACAACCGCACAAGTAGGTCATCAAGTGTGGAGGCAACTGCAGTAAAGCACATGATAGGCTATACATGGCAACCATTATAAATGGTGGAAGAAGAACCTGGGAAAACCCCAGGAAGAACTACTGAGCCATGGGAAGCTAATGGCAAGCTTTTTCACATACCCACACTGGCTGAGCCCAAGACTTGAATTCCACATGGACAGGTGAGACAGCAGTGATCTGTAAAAGTGAATGCCTTAGACCGCTCAGAGATCTGGGGCCTGAGACCACTCAGCCACCAGGAACCTTCGACAACTTAACCACCTGGCTCTCTAGAACACTCAACCACCTGGGGCCTTAGACCACTCAACCACCTAGGGCTCTCTGATGACCTGGGGTAAATCGATAACTCTCTAAACATGTAAATTCCATTTTAATGTGCGAATAAATGCACAACATGTAATCCAGAAATCGTTCGTACTTTAAGTACAGCTATTCATTTTACTTTCACATTAATTGATTAATACTCCAATGGGCTATTCATGGTTATATAAGCACAGTTATATACTGCAACTCAAAACTGTATGTTAGATGTAAATGTGTCGCACAAGTGAAAATGGCATAAACGATATAAACACTATAAGCTACCCTGGAATGAAAGCAGCATGATCTAAAGCGTGTTTTCGTTTTTAAACACCAAGTAAAAGAACTAAATATAAATAAAACCATTCCCCAACAAAGCAAACAAATCAATGAAAAATAGCAAGAAAATTATGGCACTCAAAATAATCATAAAATGCAAGAAAATTGCAAATCCAAGTAAACACACTGTATTAAATTCACTTATTTGTATGCCAATATGACTAATTGTAAAATTTGAACCTTTTCCCAACACAATCAGTGACAACCCTGCTTGCTTCCCCTTGTTTAATTTATAGGCTGTTACAAAAACTATTATACCAGTATTCATTCTATACTGTCTTTACCACTCACTTTGGGCTTTAGATGACAATTTCTGCTTCTTCGCAGTTTTTCATTGTTCTCATCTTTTGGTTTCTTCCTCTTTTCAGCAGTAGGCTGAGCTAAGGCTCTTTTCTTGAGTGTCTCATGCTCTCTCAGCAATTCTGGGCCTATTTTGACCTGTATAGATTTTTAATCAGCAATCTGGAATAAGAAGGTGGAAATGTTTTTACAAATCCAGTCTGTATATTGTTTCAGTAGAACACATTATGTGGAAAGTGAATCTGTATTACTACAAATTTCGCATTTATACAATAAAAGCTATACAGAATAATGGAGAATTGAACTTTGAACAAAAACCACTAATTCTCTCAGTACCGGTTTAGAGCTAGATGGACTGATGGATACGTGAGCTGTAACATAAGCTATAATAGAGAATAAATAAATAATAAAGAAGTAGTGTATTTAAAATGTTGTGCTAAACTACTTCAGTCACCCTCAACTCCGAACGTTAGTTGAATCAAGGTGGATAGGAAGCTTGCAGTTGCAGGTACATAGAAAGAATCACATGTGTTGCAATTCTGAATTATGAGGCGGAATCACTACAATCACTGAATGACAGAATTGTTGAGACAGAATAGCAGATGTTTGAGTCAGAGTCGCCATAACTTGCTATGAGGAAATCTGTAGGAAATCAATCTGTTAAGTTGAATGGATTAGGGACAGAATGAGTAGTATGGCTCCAGGGAACCAATTGCTGTCTACCACTGGCCGAGTGCAGTTTATACGTGGTATAAATAAAGGTTTGCCTATGAGGCAATGATTCATTAGAAGAACATTATAGGTAGTGAAGTAAGAAAGTTAAAATGACACCATATCCACTTCAGAAAACCAGATAAATTCATTTCTTTGCAAGTATGTGGATAAGTAGAAGCAGATGAATCAAAGTTCTCTAGAAAACGGGAGCAAATTCAGAACAATATCAACACTTCAATATTGTAGCTTATGTACAAGTCCTCAAAGCCTAGCAAGTTCCAAGACAAACGGCAAGACTGAAAAATTATGAGAAAATAATAAGCTAATAAAACACTTGCACTCTAAAGACTGATCACCTGTAACTGAATTATTGCTAACTATGCCAACGCAGCAAATGACCCTCGTATATGATTAGCTAATAGTTTATTGAAACTTTGTGGGCATGTCTGAGGAAACTTCCTTTGCAGTATAGTCTATAATTATAAACACTGACATCTCAGTGACAGTCTATCAAGCAATCACCTTGCACATTCCATTCATTCTGTAAATATCATTTAGTTATTATATATTAGATATCAGCTTCACAAATCTCTAAAGCTTCCATAAAATGCTTATTAATGGAACTTGTTATATCTCTACAATTGTCCGAAAAACATATCCGTATAGAGAACCTGAATTCCAAATACAGATAATTAATAATGTTGATTGAATTCTCATACTTTGAAATGACAATAAGCATTGTTTCTTAGTGTCAACTTTGATATGTCAAAGGTTAAGCTATACTTGCGTTTTCAAGTCGTTTTATTACATACACTGCTCCTTTGATGAAATTCACACCCTCCAAAGGTAGGGTTACTCAAGTACATGCTTAACTTTCTCATTATTTATTTATGTAATCGGACCTTTTATTTTGTATTTATTTTCTCATAGCATTTGCATGGGTGAAAGATGTACACAGTTACATATATATACAGGAGTGAAAGCTGACATCCTTGGAGTACTCCTCTAGTTAAATTTTACGCTTAGTTACCGGACCATTAATATAAAAAAAATTTCTCTATAAATGTATGCATGTAGTGAACCTCACTTTAAACCCTAAGTTATAATGTATTTTAAAAATGGAAAGTCAATTTACAATGCAATAGTACAGGGACATGGTGATAGCATACAAGTCACATACCGTAATAAAACAAAAAGACAACAACTAAGGGAAATGAACTCAGCAGTAAATTTTCTTACTGATTATTGAGAAATTATAAAGATATCCTATTATTTATTTTGTTTATTTGGGAGTTCAACCGGATGAAATCATGTTCTCGATAATAGAATAAAATCATCAATACAGTATCTCATGTAAAAAAAAATATTCGAATTTATTTTTCTTGTGTACCGAATCCTCCATTCATTTTTACATCTGATCTTCAATGAGGATTGGTTTATGAAAGTGATCATGTGAAGGTTAGAAAATGTTCCAATAACCATGAACACGATTTCAAACGATATAGTGTATGTGTTTCTGTTAAAGGTGTTACTAATACCAATATCATATATTATCTTTTTCTGTCCTCGTTTCCAAACCATTAAGGACAAAGAGAGTCCTGCTAATTTTAAAGCTTTTCATCCTTTAATGTAATATGTATATTTGATTTATTTTAAAACAGTGAAAGACACCTTTTTCATCCCAGAGATAGGCAACTTAGTGTTTTTTCGTTTCCCTATTGATATAGTTGCTTTGTACCTGAACTTATGCAAACGTTTCTTTTTTTAAAAATGTTGCATTTTAAAACAATATTATTTATCTTTCCTGTGCTGAACTGTTTGACGAACCGCAACTTGAACATCGTTTAATACAAAGAATTCAAAATAAAGGAAACCATTTATAGGGCGCCTTGAGCACCTGTAGCTTATAAATCCACTAATAATCTATGGCAATATATTAACTATTACGAAAAGATAAACGTTCAAATTAAACTAAAGGTTGTAAATGAATTTAACAAGACTCTGAAGATCACATTGTGAAAATACTTAATGCAACTCAAAATAAGAAACTTTTATGGATATTTTACCTCGTCTAATTGAAGGTAAAAAATCAAAATATCTCAAATCAGTGGAAATGAAAGCAATTGATGCAAGCAAGAAGGAAAACAGGTGCGAAGTATGGATACGTTTGTTTGATTATTTAACAACTGAAATTAGTGGTAGTCTGAAATTTAGAATTGATTCAAGCGCATTTATTTCAAAATTCAAGAAAAGTCAGTACAGTTGTGTCATGGGCAAAGCGTTTGATGACCTTAGACAAACATGTCCCACCCATCACCATCATCTTCTTTTCACACTCTGGACATAGGATGTTGATTCTATAACTTGATAAATGATTTCATTTCTGATCCGGATGGGCCAAAGGATGCCGAGATTCGTCATCTGACACTTGCTTTGGTAGGTTGCTGTTTACATTTAGTCCTTTCTTTATAGCCGTGGGGCCCCGAGTGGCCGAGTGGTCTAAAGCGCTCTCCGTTACGGATCACTGCCATCTCACCTCTGTCTGCGTGGGTTCGAGTCTAAGATTCGGCGAATGTGGATATGTGAGAAAGCTTGCCAGTAGCTTCTCGTGGGTCGGTGGTTCTTTCCGCGGATTTCCCGGTTTCTTCCTCCACCATTAATACTGGCCGCCATGTATAGCCTACTGTGTGCTGAAAAATGGCGTTAAGCCCAACAACAACAACAACAACTTTATAGCCGTCTCACACTATCAGAGAACCAATCATTAATTATACTTGAGGAGTGTAGCAGATATTGCCAATTAAAATTTCTTTGACATTGTATATGCACAATTAGAACAGGATATAAGTGTAAGATGCATCTTGGACAAACTTGTATTGTTAGCATTACTTGTAGATAGACGACAGCTACTTAGAGGAAGTTCGCATAAATAATTGCCTGAATGGATTGAAAATGTTAAAAGGAGTTTCTATCAGTGTGCACAAAAAATATAGTTAATGTCGCTTTTATGCAATAGGATTAATATTAAGCAATAATGCCGTGAAAAGAATCAGCTGTGAAATACAAAACTTGGAAAGCATCGGCGATAGTTCAAAGTTTTCCCTTGATTTCTTGTGTTTTGAATATATACATGAATGACTTTATTCCTGAAAGCACCAGCCTAACCTACCATGGAAAATACTAAGAGCTTAACGTATCATATCAGGGTGTGATCTGCACAATAAATTAAAGCCATGTTCTACTCTGAGTAGTTTAAAGCAAATGGTATGAGAAATTATCACAAAAATGTCAAATATTTGATTTGCGAGGAGAAACATGGCAGACATTTGACATCAAGAAATATGCTGCACACCTGGATTATTATAACACAAATTATTTAACATCATCATTCGGATTTTACGTTATAGTTATGGATATATGTAGAATCATACAGCGTGAATAATTTTAGAGGATCGACGTTGTTGTTGCTAAACCTACTGTAATTGAAAGCTTTGCAATCTCAGGGAAAATGTACGGCAAATTATTGTGCAAAATTGCAATTACTTCATCTTCTGTATTTCAGCGGATTTTCGTATGGATTTTGTAGAACTTTTGATCGTTTTCCTTTAATGCATGAAAAAGTACGGATCTGTATGTTTGTAACATCTTTTTCTTGAGGGTGCATCTGTAAAAGAATGAAGTAAAGAAAATCTGTAAAAATATTTCTCCACCATAACACATTGATGGAAAATGTGCAGAAATTTCAGCACACAATGGCTATAGTTACATTATACATATTCGAAATATATAATAATGTTCATTACCAGATAATCGTGTTGAAACAGTATTTGGCTCATCAAAAATTTCCATAAAATTGTCCAACTTAGGTGTGTGTTGACGACAGTGATGAAAACTATAGAGAGAACAATAACAATTTTGGATGGGTTTTTTGTTTAGGCCAGAAAATTTAGAGTAATTAGCTACTATGTAGTGATAAAACTGCACAGATACTTTAAACTTTGTTCACAAAGGAAAGTACTTAAACGAGATGTTTACCCTCATGAACACTTTGGCAATTTTGAAAGCAAATTTCGTTAAACTGAAATTCCCCCGCCATGAAAATATTCTATTCACCTTTCAATACATCGTCATAACATGAATTGAATATCAATGATATCATACAGCGCTAGAGGTAAACATAAGATGTTATACGTGATAGCTACGTAAAGAAAGATGCGTCTAACAGAAAAAATTGATAAAAGAAACCAAGCGAACTGAACCATGGGAACCTAAGTTGATTTGTTCATTAAAGGAGAAATAGAAATATGTTATTCATTACAAAATTCAAAACGTGAATTAGTCTTGGCTAAATCTGACATATATAAACAAACTTGTTTAGTTAGAATAAACTATGTTTGATCAAACCTCGTCTTGAACTTAGCAATAATTTACAACCCGACGCCACTAATGAATTTGAGAAAAAGTCCTTAAATAAAACTAATAATTACGTATTGGTTAAAAAGTGTTAGAATCATCGTAAACGTAGTAGGGTTAGAATGTGAAAATGCGAATGTAAACAAGATTTACAACTATCGCTAAAATGATCTGCAGGAAAGGGAATAATTCATAAAAACTTAATCATTCTGAAGAACACACACAAAATTAAATAAAAATATTTATGGAGAAGGTAAAATAACTATCCAACTAGTTAATTCACCATTGCTACTGATTTAAGCTGAAAATAAATATGTTGATTGGATCGATCTTTTATACATAGACAAATAAGTAGCACCTATTCATGTAGAGACTGATATCTTTCAAAAAATACATGAATCAAGACTTATAACATTCTTATATAAGTAACTACAGAAAAGAAATGATATTTAACATTCCCATGGTAAACCAAAATCTCGGGCTTAATGAAAGATGAGGATATCGAAGCAATTCTTGACATCGACGACGATTATCAGATTCGCCAAATACAGCGGCGATTATGCGAAGTATGCAGATCATAGGCTACATGCAGCAGATGTTGTTAACCATAATTCTTTGGGCCGAACCTTTCTGCTCTCGCCGCCGTAGAAACCGGCGGAAACGTTAATCTTAACTTTGACTTTTTACAGCGTCGAGAACACCTTCATGAAGATTCATTGAGGTTTTCGAATGCTATTCCTCTGAGTCACATATTTTGGTTTTGTAGAGATGTTTGCAAGGTTATGTTTGGAACCAAACATGTTAATACGAAAAGGCAATGTCAACAATGCAGTTTGGCGTGATGCAGATGCAACTTTAATAACATTTACAGCACATGTAGTAAACTAAATTGAATAGGCAATAGATGGTAGAGAGAGAATCGAATACATTCTAAGGAATACGAATGTCAAGAAAGCAAGAAAATACATTTTGAAACAAATTAAATAAAGCTGAATTTACTGAAAGCTTCGAGCTTCATTCAGTTCGGTTGCATGATCATATAATTAGATCAATGTACATAATTACATGCAGAAGTGCTTTGGGATAAAACACGTTAGACTATTTTATTGTATTTTTGGGGAGGGGGTTGTTTTATTAAAGGCTTAAAATGGCAAACAGAAATCATAAATATTGTTCCATAATAAAATTTATTATACGAAATACTATACTATACGACACGTATGTGTAATAGCTTAAAAACAGCAAATACTACAGTTATTTACATACAGCAACATAATTCTAAGTTGTGTAGTGGAGTTTATGTTTTCTTAAGCAAATTATTGATTCACATCTAAAAATCCACAAAATAGCTACTTGGTTTGAGTTGGGTTAAACCTTCTTTGAGAACAAAAAAAAAAACAATACAACAAACTCATTTCTACCATTGCACACACTCCAAAACAAGAAGCTCATAATTACACGGTCCCATTAAATGGAAAATTCCGGAACATTTAGAAAGAGCGAACACAGACAGTCTGATTGCTATGTCATTGTCCCATGCGGATGTTTATTACTCTTTGACTTGAACCGAAAATATGATTAGGATATCAGAGCGGGTGGGAGAACGGGACCTTTCATTAGTGAAAGGTAAGCATTATATAATTTACTTAATTTTACACAATACACCAGGCACAGCAAAAGTAGACAAAAACACAAACAAAATTCACTTTAAAAGCAGTAATACAACACTTGCCAGTATCGCCTTTCTTAATTGGGTGGCTCGGAGAGAGTCTGAGAGACTAAAAACTGGATGAAGAATGATTAAAATAGGCTCAGGAGGTAGCAATAGCGATATCTTCATGGGCTTTAATTCACGTTAACGAAAGGTCTCATACTGATGGATTGATAACTGTTTGAATAATGGGGACAATCCACCTGAAAATAGTAGCTGAGCCCTTAATAGATAGGAAGAAACGCATCCAACCCTATCTTCTCCTTCTTAAATGCCAAATAGAAAAATAAAGCACTAACAGGGCAGAGAATTCTATCTTGATCATCCCAGCAGATATGCAGCAGAGACTGGAGATATCGACAGAGCGTATGGCAACCGAAGGAAGCTGGCTATCCTACAGATTAGGCATGAATTAAGCTCCTTTTCCTTCAAATCTTAATGAGAGCAGGAAAATAGTTTTAACTGTAAGGTCATCTAATGATATTTTACTCAGTGGCTCGTAACAGGGTCTTAACATGGCCCACTTAACGCCGACCGATTCCATTTAGGCATTAGTGAACAATATATTGGTCTCTGCAATTCAAACTACTTGTTAAAATCGGAAAGATGAGATTCCGAACCAATGACCTGACTCTTAGAGAATTTCAGCAGTTCAACAAAACTGCCCTATAATCCTAAACATTTTGTCTCTTTGATCAGGAACTAAAGAAAGTCTATCACTGCATTCAGAGAGGAACTGCTAGGATCAACGTGTTTCCTATTGCACCAATTGCAAACTATTCTCCACTTTACAAACCCTAAAGAACCACCCTTTCTGACACCAAGTGAGAGCCCCAAACTGAGCTGTCGCCTCGTTGTACTGATAGGAGCTGGACTCGTTTGCATACATTGGGCATATGACCAGACATCGGTCCAGATTGGCTCACCGTCCAAAGTGGTGATGAAAATCTGACTCCAGAGTAATCAGAGCTGACAGGGGAGCCTTGTGCGGTCTCCAGTTTGCCAGAAGGAGAAACTGGAGCCTTCATACGGAAACTATATCTGCTGCAGAGATAAAAATGCCCTGGAGGGGTAACATAGGCGAGCTAGTAAACATTTAGCATCAGGATTCTGTTTACCTTGTCCAATACACTGGCCCAAGTTTGGTGAAGACGTTTATCCCTACGTAAACGAAATACTCCCAGTTCGAAATAAGCCATGGCGAGGTCATTGTAGACCAAGAACGTGGCAAATCTTGCAGTAAAGATTAATGGGACGACTGTGCATCAACCAGTCATTGAAGTACTGGAGGATGGAGATTCATACATATCTCAGATAGGAGGCAAGTACCTCCATTATCACTTATAGCAATGGAGCTAAAACTAAAGGTATTTCATGTGAGAAGGACAAATGGGATATGAAGACACATACCATGAAGATCGACTGAAATCGCCCAGTCGCAGAACCTTATGGGATTCCTGACTGTGGTGATAGTTTCCGCATTAGTTCCTCCTGAAGAAACGTGTTTATTGCATAAAGATCGATGATAAGAACTTATTGCCTTTTCAGCGATTGAGAGAAATTCGGGAGATGAAAGCCTAAGACTGGACTTTTCCCACTTCAACAGAAAGTTGAACACTTCTTCACTTAAATAATCATATTTCGGCTGGTCAAAATGGATGTAGTTCTTGAAAACGAGGACATTCATTTAAGTGAAGAAGGAGGTAACCATCGTTTAGTAAAGAAAGGACCCACATATCTTCCACGATGCCGAACCAAACCTCTTTAAGGAGGGCTGATCGACCAACCATGGAGACTTCCGAGAGGGACACTGGTTACCTCTGGCTCTGACGAAACTTCGTCCTCTTCAAACTCGTTTAAGAATGTCCAAATGATGAGCATGATTACTGGCTGTTTTCGACGGGACATGAGCTGCTGCAAGGGACCGGTGTTTTTGGTCATTCAGATCGTGTGATTCAGTGGATGGAATGATACCTCAGAAAAACTCCTCTGCGTCCAAAGGCGTTTAAACCATGCAAAATTTTTCCCTTGTATCCACGTTTTTGTACCTGCACGACTATAAGTATTGTGATTCCAAAATCTGGAACCGACAAGTACACGAGAATAAAATGCACCACTACTAGTTGTGCTTATTTCTATCAAAGACACTCTAGAGCACCCGCCTTGGCCTCTTGGAAAACCAATGGTATACTGGGCAATATCGCCTTTGTGTTTCGTATTTGCGAAATCCGCCACATAACAGCTGCCACATTTCCTATACATCGAGGAATCCAATCAACGTCTGCCACGGTAACTATGCACCGTCATCGTTTGTGGTACGTGGATTTGGGAATCTTGCACCAATTTTGGACAATATAGTTGCACCACATATTCGATAATGCTTTTAACTTTTAAATGACATACACAATAAATATAGAAAGCTAACCTGAAGCTTTCTTCCTCGTACCAAGGACTTCATCAGCAGACTTGTCTATTCTCTACAGACTGTTAAGATCACCTGAGGAAATAGTGGGCGATGTAAAAGTGCATCTGCTATTAAATTTTTTCCCTTAACATGCTTAATATCGATATTGTATTCCTGCAACATCGCACTCCATGTTCATAATCTGTGATTTTTGTTTTTCATCTTGCCATTGAAGTAAGTGGGTTGAGATCACTAAACACAATTATCGATGAAGGAGCTGAACTTCAAAGTGGTGCAAAGCCAGTATCAAAGCCAAACACACCTTACTCGACTGTGGAATAATTTCTCTGGAACTTATTTAATTTATTAGAAGAATAGGACACTCGATAATCTACGCTATTTTTGTCTTCTTGTCTTCTTGGATCAATACTGCACCAAACCAAACATCACTTGCATCAACAGACATTTTAAATGATTGTCTGAAGTTCGGAGCTGAAAGAACTGGTGCACTCTCAAATATGGCCTTAACTTATCAAAAGCCTCCTGACATTTTTCAAACCAATGAATCTTGGTTTTCTTGCTCAACAAATTTGTCAAGGGTTCAGGAATTATTAAAAGAAATTATAACGAATTTCCGATACTATCCAGGCATACATAAACATCGTATCTGTTGCTTTTTACTGATAGGCACAGGCAATTCAGAGAAAGACTTGATCTTAGCTTCTATAGGTTTAACTTGTCCATGTCCCACAATATGTCCTAGAAATATAATACAAGCACGACAAAGCTTACATTTAATTAAATTAATCTCCAGATTTGCATCAGTGAGACTGTCAAAGAATTTCCGAATTGTCTTTAAGGGATCTTTGCAAGTGTCGTTGCAGATTATGATATCGATGTAAGCATCACAATTATCGAGGACAGATACAATCATGTTCATGAAACGTTGAAAAGCTAAAGGCGAACCTTTCATCCCAAACGGCATCACTTTATATTGATAAAGTCATCTGGAATCACGAATGCCGAAATTTCCTTTGCCATTTCCGTCAGTGGAATTGTTCAGAATCCTTTCAGAAGGTCAGTTTTGGTGACATACTTTGCATTTCCAATTTTATCAATGCAGTCATCGATTCTGGGCAATGGAAACGAATCTGTTTTTTACACACTGTTCACCTTTCTGTTGTCAGTGCACATGCAAAATGTATTATCTGGTTTCACTACAAAATATACACTGTGAACTCCAGTCACTTCGACACGGTTATATCAAATCATTCTCCAGAAAATACTGAATTTCTTTTTTCAAACATTCCTGTTTGAGAGGGTTCATCCTGTACGGATGCTGTTTCACTGGTGTAGAGTCTAGAATTTCAAAGTCACTGTAGATTTTCTTTGCTCGTATACGAACATCTGGAAACAAGTGCTCATATTCAACTAAAAGCTGTTTTAGTTCATTCGTATCTTGTTACTGCAGACGTGAAAGTTTCCGGTCCAGATAATTTATCATTTCTGAATTACGAAGATTGATTAGACCAAAGTCACCAAATCCTCAATGTGTTGGACAGGTACAACTAAACTGAGTGCATGATTAACCTGACTATCGCTACCAACATACTCCTTTAACATCTTTATATGACAAAGTTGTTTTTGTTTTCGTCTCCCAGGAGTATTGAATATATAATTTAAATAAATTACTTTCTTTTCAACTGTGTAAGGACCATAATACTTAGCCTGAAAAGGATTTTATGGAATGGACAAGAGAGCCAGAAGTCTATCACCAGGCTGGAAACTCTTTCGCTTGAGCTTTTATCATACCTGAATTTCATTTTTGACTGAGTAGAGTGCACATTAGTTCTTACAACCTTACAAGCCTTTGACAACTTGTGCTATAAATTACAAACATAATCAAGCAGGTTAATTTTTGTATCTTTATTTGAAAGAAGTTTCTCTT
>JAECUM010013892.1:0-11033 GCA_016617855.1 Megalonaias nervosa
TATATATATATATATATATAATAAATACATTTGTCAAGTGGTATATTTGACTTATATTATCATTTCCTAAAAAAGGAGGTCACCCAGAGCAAATATTTCATCAAACATTCCCTATTTTGTATCATTGGTTTACAATGTATATTGATTCTCAAATAATCCTTCGAAAAAGGACACAATTTCATGCTGCAAATCAAGAAACTACATCATTTACATTTGTATGGTTCTCTTCATTGCACCTTATCTATTATGTATTACAAAATGTGAATTTGTCGTTAGTTTAAAATTTTACATTTTGCAGGAAGATCAATATCTACAGATCTACATAGATCTATACTTTGCCTTCTGGACGTATCATCAAGTTAGACACAATTCCGTGGGCATATTTACAAAAGACTTCACATTAGTATTTTTGATTTCTGTTTATAATCCAACACTGTATTATCGTGGGCTCTATATTATCACAGCAAACAGGATTTTCCAATCAATTTTGGACACATGCCGTCTAGCGGTTGTTTACAGATGTAAACCTGTAGCCAGTAAAGATGCAAATATCTTATTTATAAGTTCACAATGAAAAAGAATGATCACTTTTTTGAAAAGTGCATACAATTCCATTGTTCATCATATACAAAACTCCAGCTTAACTTGCTCTACATGCATTGGCTCTGATTACGAAATATATTCAGCATATCGTCTGATGTTTGATGATTATAGGTCATTTACTGATGGTGACATACATGTCCTTACAGACTGCTCAGGTGGCCTAGTGTTTAGAGCGTCTGTCTTGGACGCGGGAGGTTGTGGGTTTGAACCCTGACCGAGTCACACCAAAGACTTATAAAAGTGCTACTAATAGCTGCTCGCTAGGCGCTCAGCGTTAAGAGGTTAGTGTTAGGACTGATTGGCCTGGTGGCAGGATAATGTGACTGGATGGGACATCATGCTACATGTCTGCAGCATGATGACCCAGAGCTAGACATTACTATAAACTGCCACACCGTAGACATCTTACCTGTGTGTTATTATAAGCATGCAGGATTATAACTGTGAGTTATTATGAGCATGCAGGATTGGTATCCCACTCGAAATTTCCCTGGTCAAAGCCAATTAAGTTATTCCTTACAGAAATGTATATACAGGAAACACAATGGTCAAGTGTACTGAATTTAAATGTGCATAAGTTAATTCATGGCATCATTTTATGGAAAAACTCAAAGCACGACATGAAATAATACAGTTTCAGAAAGTTCTAAATTTACATTTAAAATAAGGATATCTATAGGCCATGTGGTATTATCGTTAAAAATATGGATATTTAATAGCAATGTGGTATTATCATTTTGATTCTCTATTCATTTCCTCTGGTTTAAAGCTCAGAAAATGTGTATTTACAAGACTATATTCTGATTACACCTTTATGAACAGTACAGTTGGCACACATTAGAATGGAATGGTGGTGGCTGGAGGTGAAACAGATTATTTACCTCATGAATTTATCTGAAATTACTAACATTATACAAATCACTGGGATGGTTTGGTATTCTGCCATTCATTAAATCTGAATGTTACACTGTTAAGTTCTGTACTATGTTATATACATTTTATAATTGCATGCAACATGAGTAGTCCAACACAATGATGGCATATGTGTTCTGTATAGGTGGCCTTATGTACAGATGAGTGTAATCTGCAAGGATTTAAGAGAATGGGATGAAAAAACAGAGAGAGAGAGAGAGAGAGAGAGAGAGAGAGAGAGAGAGAGAGAGAGAAGAAATGTGAAAGTAAGGCAGTAGATAGAGAGAAAGAAAAGAAATAATAGTTGGCCATGTACATATAAGTAGATGGATAGTTAGGGGGATTAATAACAGATTAGTAAGATATAGAACATTGCAAGATTGCAATAGGCTGAACCGTATATGCAGTAAATGTAGTTAGAGGCAGTTGTTGAAATCAGTTAGGCAGTTGAGATTGAAAGTATGCTTTTTTACGTGCCGCTGAGTAGTACAGTGACGGGGAAAGAAACATAATTAGATAATCATGGTTACAGTACACAAGTATCCATGAGAGCAAAACCAGTGGTCACTGATCAGGTGGTCAACATCTGCAGGCAAACTTGATGGACGATTTAGAGGGGAAAGAATAACTTTTATAAGCAGGTGGCCACTAAACCAGGTTTTGACTACTTATTACCAAACTCCACTTGCAATTAAAAGGGTGCCATACGGCATGAGTCCACTATATAAACACTTTTCAAGAAATACAGTAACATTATTTTTTTTATTATTACAGTCTTTTATTTCAATTCTTCCAAACGTTGGCTGATCATCCACTTATCCAAAATATATTTGATTTCCTTGATCCACACCTTCAGCTTATGACTATAGTTCTTGCGGTTATTAAACAAATTTTTGTTAAACATATATTTCGCCAATAATTGGTTTCTGCCTAAAGGTCATACATGTACATAATGGTAAGAGACATTGAGATGGATAGCCAAATTTGGCTAATTATACAGCTTTTAAGCTTTCAGTTCTAACAGCCACAGATGCAGGTTGTACTAAAAGCTGTTGCTGTCACTATCCAAATTTTGACTAAGGATACATATTTATCCTAAAGTTGGTTTCTGCCTAAAAGTCATACAGTACATTATGGAAAAGGACAATGTTGCAGTTAGCCAAATTGGGCTAATCATAGTTACCTAAATTTTGGTCTTTTGCAAACATACATGTTGATGATACTAAAAGACACTAGTCACATTTTGGCAAAGCATACATTTATCCAAGATTTGGTTTCTACCTAAGAGTGTGAAGAACAACTTTGTAGGAAATAGCTAAATGTTGCTATCAGGACATTAGTTGTGACGCCAGCCTCACTGAGAATGGCAGCAGGAATCCTTAGCCAAATGTTGGCTTATTTAAAACCTGCCCAGCTCTTCCAACAGACAGTAAAGCTATTGAATAGTTATAGACCAGGTATTGGTCAAAAGCCCTTCAAAGATTCTCATTATGTGCATCTACAACTTTGGGTTAAGAGATTTTAGCCCACAGCTGGGGCCTGATTTGATTAAATGGAAAAACTCACGTGAAATCGGAAGCTGTTTACTATAGGAATTAAATATCCGGGATATAATGTGAGGTTACATAAATGTACACAAAGTAATAGATGTCGCCATGGCTTATCGATTTCAAGGTTCATACAAATATTGTCCAGTATCCGCAACAAGCTGATTCAGGCTGATTGAGACATAATTCATTGAAAGGTTTAATTCATGTAGAAACAGCCATGTAGAGTTTTGCAAGCACAACGGGTTTTGTGTTGTATTTGTTTGTTTTGTCTATGTGTTGTATATGCCTTTGCAAAAGACTCATTAAGAGCCCAAAGCGCTCAGGTTAGTTAGATACTACTTTTGCACTGTTCGTCGTCAGTTTATTGCATTTATCTCAATCAATCCCTGACACACGCGATCACTTGCTGGATCCAGTGCGCTTGAAAGGGCTGTTATTCGTCATATGATTTGTATTCTTTATATATATATATATATATATATATATATATATATATATATATATATATATATATATATATATATATATATATATATATATATATATATATATATATATATATATATATTGGGGAAATTCCAAATATATTGTATGGAAGAGGTAAGAACATTCTATCACGTCGCTTTTGCACAAATCCATTATTCCGTTCTTATCAAGGTTATCAGCTACATAATTTGTACTGAATCGAACCGTCACGTGCACTACAGATAAAACACTTCATGTTTTTCAGTTAACATTGTAAATCGTTTAGTAGAATGACATTTCCATGAAATGTTTTATATAGATTTGGGAAATTAAAACTATTCATAAATTTGAGCAATCAGATTGACATTTAAAACTTGATAAAACCGATATTTAAATTATGTCATAATCATTAAAATCTTAGAAGCAATAATCGGTGACAGAACTAAAAATAAAACATGTCCTAGGTTTGTTACATTGACAAGTCTACGACATCGCATTATCTCTACCAGTCACAAGTCGACCCAGCACAAAAACAAGGAAACCCACCACACCCACACTAAAACAGCGTCGAAAACATTTCGTCAGGTTCAAACACTGTGAGGGCTACGATGCATCTTACATGTATAAGCTCATGCTACATGGCTAGCTAAGAAGCGTCCTCAGGAAGCTGAATTCGTCACCCCATCATTTACATCATCAACACTCTTAATGCTATATGTCACCCCTGAAGGTGTTTCCAAGAGATAGCCTCTGTCGCTCGCATTTATCGAAGCAGAACCATCAAGACATTCGGTCATTCTGCGGCCGAACCAAGAAGCCTGACACCAAAGAGCGCAGGAAGAATAATTATCAGATAGATGACTACACATAATCAAGGATATGCATTAGTACTCATAAAGAAACCAGTTCTAAGGATGACATTGCTATTGTCCATCTATCAATTCTAAGGATGACGTTGCTATTGTCCATCTATCAATTCGAAGGATGACATTGCTATTGTCCATCTATCAGTTTTAAGGATGACATTGCTATTGTCCATCTATCAATGCTGCTTATTAACCTTCGTGTACTAAGAGAAACCAATCAGCGATTACCCAATAAAAACTGATCTTCACAAGCTGATTCTTCAATTTGTGCACGAAAAAAAAGATAGACAATTGCCGATACTGTGCCGTTACCCAACAGTCTTCAAAGTAAAATATCGTAAAAGTGTTTGAACACAAACATAACATGTTAAAATGCAGGTTTGCCCTGCTTAACTACGACGAAACTTTCCTTACAGGACAGCGCATCTCTACCAAAACCAATCGCTCAGGGCGTCAATTTCATTACTAACAGCGACAAATTCATTGTCGTGATCAGATTAAGCTCGCCAGCATTGCGCCCTAAACATCTACATAACAGGTGCTGCAGCGACAAAACAAGCACAATTTAAAATGTCACATTTGACTCTTACAACTAACCCAAAAGGTAAATATCTTATGCCAAATCACAATGAGCGTATACGTTAATTACTATTTAACAATTCATGGCTTTATTTAGGATTGCTTGTCTAAAAGCACACAAACCAATCCTAATATTAATAAATCTTGTTCAAAGCAAGCAAACAAACGACTTCTGACGGAAATTTATTTTGCACTTGATGTTGACGATGATGGTTGTTCTTGTTGTTATTATTATTATTATTATTATTATTAGAAAGTGTTCAAAAGCTTCTTTTATTAGATTTTTTTTTACAAAAAAAAAAATCTGTCCTTTGCCAATATGATCGAACAGTTTGAACTGGTACATTAGCAAATGAAATCGTTCTGGAAATTTACGAGATGTAATGTAAGGAAAGATGACGCATCAATGAAAGAGCAAACAGGATTTTTTTCATCTATCGTATTACCTATATACAAGTTTCAACATGTTGATGATTTCAAAGGTACTGTATGGAAGAAGTAACAAAATTCCATCAAGCTGCTCCTGCATATAGCCATCATTCAAGTCTAATCAAGACTAAAATCTACATTTCTTGCACTTAATCGAACTGCAAAGGTGCGGTGCAGACACTAGACTGGATTATTCATTACCTTAAAATTTTACAGTAAGCATTGTAAAATGATTTGGTAGAATGGCATTTGCATTAGGTGTTCTATAGAGACCTTAGAATTTACAGATATTGAAAACTATTCAGAAATTTGAGTAGTTTGATTCGGGAGTAAAACATGGTGTATCTGTGATATTCAAATTATGCCATATACAAATTAATCTGAATCTCGCCAATTTTACATTAGCTAGAAAGATTTAGGTAAAAAAATAAATAAAAAGAAAACTGGATATGTCTTCATGGAAAATAGATACCCCATCACAGTGTTCGAAAACTAAACTAAACGCGAAATACAACAACTATATGACGAACCAACGGACAAGGGTTAACTCCCTTGTGATTTATTTGCAGAATTTCGTTCGCAACAGTATCAGCATAGGATTATACACAGTTTGAGATACTGTTTTTGCATCTATTTATGATTGGAAAATGTATGAGATAATGTCTGTGTATCTGCCTACTATTACAAAGGGTATAGAACATTGTCTCTCTCTATATCGTTATTAGAAAGGTATAGGATATGATCTTCGCATCTACCCATGATGAGAGAGGTTAAGGGATATTGTCTCTGTATCTACCCATAATGAGAGAGGTTAAGGGATATTTTCTATGTATGTACTTATGATTAGAAGGGTATGGGATATTATCTTTGCATATACCCATACATCGGTCTAGTATTAAAAGGGTATGAGATGTTGTCTCTGTATCGGTCTAGGATTAGAAATGCTATGGGTGGGATGTTGTCTCTGTATCGGTTTAGGATTAGAAAGGGTACGGGATGTTGTCTCTGTATCGGTCTAGGATTAGAAAGGGTACGGGATGTTGTCTCTGTATCGGTTTAGGATTAGAAAGGGTATGGGATCTTGTCTCTGTATTGGTTTAGGATTAGAAAGGGTATGGGATGTTGTCCCTGTATCGGTCTAGGATTAGAAAGGGTATGGGATGTTGTCCCTGTATCGGTCTAGGATTAGAAAGGGTACGGGATGTTGTCTCTGTATCGGTCTAGGATTAGAAAGGGTACGGGATGTTGTCTCTGTATCGGTCTAGGATTAGAAAGGGTACGGGATGTTGTCTCTGTATCGGTTTAGGATTAGAAAGGGTATGGGATGTTGTCCCTGTATCGGTCTAGGATTAGAAAGGGTATGGGATGTTGTCCCTGTATCGGTCTAGGATTAGAAAGGGTACGGGATGTTGTCTCTGTATCGGTCTAGGATTAGAAAGGGTATGGGATATTGTCTATGCAACTGACTATATGATATATGTTGCCTTCTCAAAGTAACAATAAAACACTAGCAGAAGATAATCACCGATTTAGATCTTATCTGAAATGCTTTAAATCTCGTGGCGCGAAAACAATTTATCGACACTCATTAATCTTGATACATTTAGCCATCATTACCTTGTGCAGTAACATTGATCATTAAATATTTTACAAGGCCTTTTTTGCTCTCTCTTCTGGTACACTTATTGCACACGCTATTACAGGTAGTCTTGTATGGTCAGCAGTCATTCAACACGTTTCAAGTTGGGGAAAAACCCATTCAGACCTTCGATGTTATCATGTATGGTCAGTAATCATTCAACACGTTTCAAGTTGGGAAAAACCCATTCAGACCTTCGATGTTATCATGTATGGTCAGTAATCATTCAACACGTTTCAAGTTGGGGAAAAACCCATTCAGACTTTCCATGTTATCATGTATGGTCAGTAATCATTCAACACGTTTCAAGTTGGGGAAAAACCCATTCAGACCTTCGATGTTATCATGTATGGTCAGTAATCATTCAACACGTTTCAAGTTGGGGAAAAACCCATTCAGACCTTCGATGTTATCATGTATGGTCAGTAATCATTCAACACGTTTCAAGTTGGGGAAAAACCCATTCAGACCTTCGATGTTATCATGTATGGTCAGTAATCATTCAACACGTTTCAAGTTGGGGAAAAACCCATTCAGACTTTCCATGTTATCATGTATGGTCAGTAATCATTCAACACGTTTCAAGTTGGGGAAAAACCCATTCAGACCTTCGATGTTATCATGTATGCTTATTAAAGTTGAATCTGAAGGACAATTTTCCTGCTGAATATATTTATAAATAGATTATAGACTAGCTAATTAGAAAGCTTGAAAATGCCATCGTTAAGGCTAAGCTGTAATTAGCGTATGGACATCAACGAACCAATGAATTCTGCGTTTAATGTCATCAACATGAGAATATTATTTTTAAAAAGTCACCGCATAAACTCTATTTTGGGTTATTGGTAAAAGCAAACTAAAACTTACTGGACCAGCACTGCTTAGGGATGTTTAGACAAATTCAGGCTCTGATAACAATTTGCGACACTTGCACAGTTAGGAAAACTGTCCAACGTGCGCAATTAGCGAAACTGTCCAACTTGCGCAATTTGTAAAACCTTGTACAACTTGCACAATTAAGAAAACGCCCAAATCTTTTTGCACAGCACAAATAATGCCACGAAGTTTTGTTAAAATCAACAGGTTTCCCAGATCTAATAAAAACAATACATGAAAGCAACAATAACGGGGCCAAGAGATGCTAAGTATTTGTGTACAAGGTTGGATGGGATGAAAGGAAGGTCAAAGCTTACTGTGTCACAAAATTACATACATCAGAATACATATGTCGATTTGTAGATGTTCAACACAAACATACTCAAAACAAAAAGAACAACAACAACAACAAAAAAAAAAATCATATCCAGCAATGCTGTAGGACAGATACTGATTTAATATTACGTTTAAAATGATGATTTACATATTACGTTCAATGGTAATGAGCATCATCAACTCTAACATCACGATGATTTTAATGGAATAAAAGGAATGAGTAAATTACACATTTGATGTGCTGCAATGCACAGATTGTATTCTAATAAATACTATATACAGTTTGAAGATCTCATCAATTGTACATTGTTAATCTAAGACTGTCCAACAAAACAAATATATTGTTTATGGAGAATATAGATGTGTGTGTGTGTGTGTGTGTGTGTGTGTGTGTGTGTGTGTGATTTGGATTTTTAACGTAGCTTTAACAAGTTTCAGTCGTATTGCTACGATGTCTGCAGTGCTACAATGTATAGTGATGTCTAGCACTGGGGCATCATGCCACAGACATGTAGTATCATGTCCCACCCAGTCACATTATCCTGACACCACACCGACCAGTCCTTACACAAACCTCTTAACGCTGAGCGCCTAACGAGGCAGCTGTTATTACCATTTTTATAAGTCTTTGGTATGACTCGACCGGGGTTCGAACCCGCGACCTCCCCCATCCGACGCGGATGCTTTAACCACGAGGCTACCGGAGGGATAGAATACAGATTTAAGACAATACATAGTGATGCAGGATGAAGTAGTTGTTTTAGATTCAAGCATAAAAATGGCAATTTCACATAACTCTGAAATCGTCAATACGTTTTAAAGGATTATAAAAAAAGATGTTGCAAATTGCAGGAAATAAATAGCACCCTTTGCAGATAAATCTTTTTTTGACTTGCTGACAACAGCTAAAACTAGTTATCAAGCATACAATATTCGCTTTTTTATACCGTTGTAAATAACCGACGTTTTCAGAGCAAGACAAAGAGCATTTTTCGAAGCATCTTCACTACCAGGTTAAGTTGTTTGCGGAAAATATCAATCAATTGTGGGAACAAGATTAAAATGGGCAAAAGCCAATAAAATTCGCTGAATTTAAATAATGTTTAACTAAACAGTCTATATAAAGATCATAATTTGATTTCACTGAGTCTACGAAACTGATGAGGAGTGGTCACATTTTTTTAAGCTTTTTGCAGTAAATAAATTGAACGAAATACGAAACAATAAAATATGCTGAATTGAAAGAAAGATTAACTGAAGATCTATATACATAGTATACTATAATTGCAATGAGTGTACCAGTCTATATACATAGCATACTATAATTGCAATGAGTGTACCAGTCTATATACATAGCATAATATAATTGCAATGAGTGTACCAGTCTCCTTGGAGTCATAACATTTTCAAACATTTTACAGAGACCTTCCTCAGAATGATTTCTCTTGCTGCATAAGGTGACAAAAAGCATACACATTTTAAGATCTTCAGGATGTTCCACCAAATGGCATTTCATTTCATTCCTAGGAATTCTCAACAATAGTGCCTATTTATTTAATTATAAACGAATTGTGAAATTTTTATTGAGAGTCAGATACACATTCCATTCTACGCTGAAAGTGTTGATGTGCCTGTGGTGACACGTGTAGTGGTGATGTGCCAAGAGTCTTTTGTTGGATCACAATAATACAATCCAAGAATATATCCTTATTTGAATTGCACTATAAATTCAAGGCTCTATTTCCAAGAATGTTATATTTAAGTGGTGCTTAACATGTGTATGTTGGTAAGTCGGTTGGTATAGATGTTTAAATCATTAGTATGCTTTCTTCATACATTTTAAATGCAATACTCGTTTATTAGCTGTTATTTTGTTTGAGAACTTGTTTTTATTTCACCGATGATAGTTACAGTCCTAACACGTACATTCTGTCTCATGGATGTTATTGGTATTTAAATAGTAGCACCAATATTAGCCGTTCTGTATCTTACACACATTTATATGTCCATTATGTCAATAATCAAAAGATAATCCAATGCCACATGCAAATTACTTCAAAAGCCTTCTTTTCAGATCGATACTATTCTAGAAAATACTAGCTCACTGTGGGTTTCTCCTGTTTTCTTTTCTTGACGTCACCAATGTAAACCACAAATTGACAGATTGCCGTGCACTAAAAGATACGATCAATTATTTCCTACGCTTTAAGATTTATTGACAAGTGAACTATAAATTCGATTTGATGATGTTTTCATTTATCTTTTTTATTTTCTGTTTTGCAGAGTTTATTGAGTCCAAAATAAATAAATAGCGAAACAAAATTTAAAAATCAGGACAGGAATTTATTGGCACTTTCATTTCCATACAAACATCATATATGTGGTTTATAACATCAAAGTCGACTGTCACTGGGAAATTAAACGTTATTAAAACCTTGATAAATGATACTTTATTTATTAAATTCGAGGGAATGTAATTTTTAAATTTTAGATAATTGTGATAAATAAAAAGGATGATTGCATTTTCTGTAGCGAGATGAGGCATAGAACGTGATAAAATTCAGATTATCAGTATCACAATTAACAAAATCTAACAAGATCGTTAATCTTGTATATTGCTGAGTGTTTCTTTTTATAACTATCCGAATAGAAAACCGACAAGAGAAGCTGACAGATAATTGTTCTGTAGTCCTTTTAGTAAAACCATCCCTACTACTTCTTAGCTCTTGTTATGTATATTTAATTGAATCGTGTTTTGTCTTTTGTTTATGAATATAT
>JAECUM010013893.1:0-43070 GCA_016617855.1 Megalonaias nervosa
TATATTCTTAGTAATTCACTCTATAAATTTCCATCGTCCATCACATTGTGTTTGTGTTGTTCATTTAGTCCAAAAACCCACTAGGTTTCAATTCTGTTACACCCAGGTATCCATTTTTTTCTTCTTTCACAGGTAATGATAAGTCATCAATTTAATCCTGACTTTTTGCCTAAAAATCTGTCAAATAAACGTTTCTTCGCTTCGTCTCCGTACTCTGTGCCAAGAGAGATTCGATGCCATGGATCTTTAGAGAAGTCAGTCGAGGGGAGAAATGATCACGTAAGTCCTTTTACCACTGCTACAGCACTGCATCTTCGGAGATGTGACCCCAAGCGTCATCCAGATACTCGTCCAATTTTTGTTCTTGACTCATCATTAGGCATTTTTCGTGTTGACTTTGACTGGGATGATCGTTTTGACACCCATAGCAATCTTTCCTGGTCAAACTTCCACACGTCGCACGTAGAGTCTGGCTTCTTCGATGACCGTTTTGTAATTGGCAGCATCAGCCATCAAATGGAAAGCGGTACTGCTGAGATTCAGTCTTAGGCGGACATCCACTCAGTTCAGCAAATACTTCTCTTGTAACCGCATGTCCAAATGCAAACGATCCATCAGTTCTAAACTCTGCCCATCCTTGATTTTGTTTCGTCGTTCGTTTAATCCCACATTGTGGTTTGGTTCTTTATCTGTAATCAGATCGGTGTCATTGAATTTACATACCGTGTCAGGGTTCCATACCACGCAAGCATCCAGATGGGTGTTCTTGGCTTCTTTTCCTTACGTCAAGAGATTTTAGAGGTACGCTCGGTAAGCGTAACTATCCATGGTGCTACTGACCATTTTGTTATTCAAGTACAAATCCACTTCACTGAACAAGGAATGCATGAAAGTGTTGACGGGAGCTACATCCTCATTCCTGTCTATAGAATCTACAGTCGAATCGAGAACTTTGACTTTCAGGTACAAGTAACTGATATTCAGATCGATTTAATCTTCTGGCTGTCCTTAGATTTCAAATTCGATAGGGGCTGAGGTCGTCAAAGAGGATATGGGATGAAATTCTACCCATTGGGATTCTTGCATCGTCATCATAGTGACTTGCATGACAAACAGATGCAGTTCCGACTTGGAACATTCGCAAGACTCTTGGTGCATCATTTTTTCTCTCTGTTATTTAATAATAAAATACGTCTAATTCTCGGACGGTTCTTCTTTTCTTGGTCTTTCTAGCTCTGGGTGTGTGAAGGCCTCTGGAGTTGTGTCTTCGTCGTCTCTTTCTGCCATGTCCTTGCTGTAGCTTCAGGGAAGCAGGAATGCCAGACTTGGCAGTATCCAGGATATTTATAGGAGTTTCTCGTCGACTCAAAATGTCTTTTCCAGTTTGAAGCAAGACATTTTTGCCTGCTCTCAAGAAGGCTTCTTGGAGATTTTGTTAGTCGATGATAACATTTTGGAGAAATTCTTTGCCTTGCGTCAAAGCGACATCTTTCAAGGCGTGCAATCCTTGTGTCACCATCGGTTTCAAAACAGGGGCCACCGAACGAAACGCCGATTTCAACATATCTCCTAAACCATGTCCTCGCTGTCGAGCAACTCCTTGGTACACAGGATATATGACTTACAAGTCGTTAGAGAATCGTTTTCGAAAATGGAGTTTTACCGTAACTTTCCCTTTGGTGAATGGAATACTTTGTTCCAGATCTCCTTTTATAGCAATGTTGACACTGTCGAAATACGATTTACTGACGGGTAAATAATGAGGATGAAAAATTCGCAATGAATGTGATAGGTGTTTCCACCTTCATCGTCATTTTTCGTGGTCTTGACAAAACTGCTCTTTTTCGTGGCAGAATCCACTTTGAAAGGAATGACTCGCAGTAACAGCGTGGCTGTGTGTCCCACCACGTTGTACTCCGCCACATCATGGTACACAAAGATCAAATTTAATCCTTGGTTCATTTCTACAGGGCATCGGACAAACGTCGCAGAAGTTTAGTTTTTGGTGACGGGTGGCACAAGAAGTGAATTCTTGACCATCTTGAGGTTTACGCCAAAAATGTCAAACAGTTCAGGACAAAATGTAATGGCCAAAATTTGGCAGAAAAAGACGATATGCGTTTTAGGCACGCGTTCTCCACACCACACCCACAAGGGTTGCTTTTGTAGATCTTGCAGAGAAAAACTCGGTGAAGGAGTGGTCACTGTGGTGGTTGAGGCTGTGTTGAAGGGCTTGATGGTCATTTCTTTTTATAGTCGATGACTTGCGAAGCGTCGATCGAAGAATCAAAACTCAGCAAGCAAATATCCTTTCCAGTGTACTTTGACTTCTTTGACACGACGTTTTCCAACTTTATGGGTTCTTCGATCGAGAATGTTTTCGATGTCGTACGAAGTGTACGAAGTGTCTTCTTTTTTGGTCACGCGTTGTAACTCGGTCAAATAGAACATTTCTTAACACTTCCCCGTTCATGTCTTCAATTAATAGACGGCAGGATGACGGCCAAGCACTCGTCCAGTGACACGAAACGATTCGGTGGTCCATTTGGGTAAGTAACCTTTGTCGAAAGTGCGTTTGGTTTTGCCAATGCGCACCCAATCTCCCGTCGTCAACACTCCACCTTTCGTGGGTGTGTGTGTGTGTGTGTGATTTAGATTTTTAACGTAGCTTTAACAATTTTTCAGTCATATCGCTACGATGTCTGCAGTGTGGCAGTTTATAGTGATGTCTAGCACTGGGGTATCATGCCGCAGACATGTAGCATGATGTCCCACCCAGTCACATTATCCTGACACCAGGCCGACCAGTCCTAACACTAACCTCTTAATGCTGAACGCCAAGCGAGGCAGCTGTTAGTACCATTTTTTAAAGTCTTTGGTATGACTCGGCCGGGGAGGGAACCAACGACCTCCCGCATCCGAGGCGGACGCTCTAACCACTAGGCCACCGGAGCGGTTCCCTTTCTTGGGGACAGCCACAGACGGGGACGTACCAAACAGGCGCTCAAAGATGGTCACTTCGTTGTTGGGAGTCACTTTTTGTGGGGCACATCCGATGCTCCGATGGTTAGATTGGTTATACGCTTTGACTTAGGCGTGGTAAGACGTCGATGTACTTGAGAGTGTGTTGATGTGTAAAATATTTCCACATTTGTTCTTTCAAGGTGCGTTGAAAACGTTCCACGATGCTGGCTTTGGTTTCGGGATTCTCGGTGGTTAAAAAATGAATGTCTCGTTTTTTTAATTATTTTGCAAAGCTTGGTCCAGAAATTCGGTACCTTTGTCGGTTTGCCATCGAAGAGGGTGACGACCACTTTGTTTCAACACCAGTTTAAGAGCTTGAACTAACTCAGTTCTCGATTTGGAAGTCAATCGCACGACCCAGGCAAATTTGGAAAAGACGTCGATGACATAAGACAAATATTTGTGGCTAAATGAGAGACATCATCTAAATCGGCTTGCCATTGATGATCGATGCCTTGCACTCTTGTGCGACTTCTGGAAAATTTTCGTCGAATGGGTTTGTGTAAGGTGTACGTGGCTTGTTCTTGTAACCATCGTTGCACTTGAGGTAAACGGACACTTTTCAGTCAGGTTTTGGCAGCATGATACAATTTCTGAACTCCTCCGTAACCCGTAGGATGGGATGGATCGTAGTAAATTCTGGCTAACAAATTCTTCATTAGGACTGGGTTTTTTTAATAAGTCACAAACTGTTCACGGATGCTACTCTTTTCTTCCTTTGGTATTTTCTTGAATTGTAATGCTTTGCGTGTCCGACGAGCGATAGGTGTCGAGGAGGATGTCTGAACAGGGGTAATCAGTTCTTGTTTCACTTCTGTCTTGACTTTCCTTTCTGTTCTGACGAAGAAGGGGTTGCCATCATGTTTTTAATCTTTCTGGTGTTTAGACAAAGTTATCGTTCCTTTCAAGACATTCAGACAACATAAGCTCATGGTATCGATGACGTCTTTGGAGGCTGTTTGAATGATTTGTTTTCGCATGGGTGGCGGGGCTTTGGACAGGATGGACAACATGTCCCAATGTTTGGCTAAACGAGGAGTCAGTCCTTTCCTTTTCTTTCCATTTTTGGCAAGAGAGTGGTGGTGTGCACTTCTTTTAAGGGACATCTTTTTGGATCAGGAGGAAAAAATACACTGAAGTCCATTGCTTGACATGCGTGCTTTTATCTTATTTTTGGGGATGTATTTTTGGATAAAGTTTGATAGACCAGACTCTTAGAGCATATGTTCTACCATTCCACCGCCAAAAAAATCCTCCCCTTTGGTTGCTCCTTTTTTTCTTTTGGACGATGTTGTCTTTTCTGGCGTAGTCGTCGATGCTTAGCTAAGCGTTTCTTCGGATGCGAGATCAAACGTCGAGACTGTCCTTTTCTTTTTCCTTTTCCTTTTTGGACAGGAGAACGACGATGATGGTTGTCTGCACTTCTTTTGGGTGAAATTTTCGGGCGTTCCGGAGCACAAAAACACTGATACCCATCGTTTGCCCCAGGTCTTTTTTTTATAGTGGAATGCGTCGCCACTGATTGTCGATCCGCTGTATCATTTTCATGGCAGGCGTCACTCGACGTTGAGGGGTTAGCAACAGACTAAATCTGGTCAGTTCTTACTTGGATAAATCCAGTAAACTCTGTAGCATGCCCGATTTCTCTTGGACTTTGATTTTGGGGGAGGTTACTTTGTTAGCAGCTGCTGCAGCAGCTAAAGAGGTGGAGGGTGTCACCGCTGGAGGAGAAGTTTCTGGAGACACGGGTCTCCATTTTTTCAACAAATTACGAAAGATGTGTGTCAAATTGGGTTTGTCTGGCATCATCAGCAACGGAGAAAAGGAAGAACCTGAGGCTACTGAAGACGCGGTCACCGTTGTTGCAGGTCGTGATTTGGGGATGTAAGGTTACGTCCTGGCCGAAGTGGATCTCTTGCGGGTAGAAGCTGCTTTCTGGGGTCTTTTCTGTGTCTTTTATTTTTTCTGGGGCTGTGACCTGGTCTTGACAAAACTGCTCTTTTTCTTCTGGGTACGTTTGGGTCGGGGAGTGGCTCTTTTCGTGGGGATGACTTTTGGGGCATTAGGATCCCATCTTAAGAGGGAGCGAATGATGACACCTCCTACAGAACGGCTACCTCCATGTTTCAAAATGATTTGCTTTTTAATTTGAGTGTCGATGCGGGGATCTGCCAGTTGCGTCAAGGCTACTTTTGTTTCTCTCAAACAAGCGTTTGACTTGATGTGGAATGTGAATGATGTCTTGCAATAATTGACGTGCTGTCACCGTAAACCATCGTAAGACTGCTCTGAGACTGGCTTCTAAGACACGAGCACGTATTTGTGGATTTAATATGACGGTAAGATGAGACTGAAGGGACGTCATTTTGACGATGTGAGACAGACCAAAAGTGTCCGAGGTTTTTATAGATATTTTTTTAAGTCGACGGGGACGTGTACACGACAGGCCCTCCGTCTTGGCACCAGTGGTGAAACAGATGGGTACGAAATAGCAAATAATCGGAGGTAGTGGGTTTTCAATCCATGAGTAAATAGGCATGAGGGAGTGGCATCGTCGTACGCATGAGTCAGCCAAGGAGTTCCTAACTGTTTGGCTAACACTTGCACTTGATTTATCTCTAGGGCTTTTCAACAAGACCACGTAATGAGCATTGAGACTGATGGTGCGATGGACTTTGCTTTGTTGAACAAATTTTGGGTGATATAAATGACACTGGGATTACGATGATGCCCTTTGCGCGTAAGCCAGTTTAATTTCTTCTTCGTCGTCTCCTAACATGTCGTCGAAGATGACCAGATGAGTTTGACTGGGGTCAGACACCATCCCGTTGTCTTCGCCAGGAATGCCTTCCACAAACACGATGAAATCGCTTTGACTTTCTCGCAGAAAGCTGTACGCCGATTGCCACACTTTGTAACACCACACGATCCATTGAGGTGGACGATCGACCAAACGATTTTTATGTTCGATCAAACGTTTGACAAATTCGGTTTTACCTGAACCGCTCGGTCCTACAGGTAACATAATAGAGAGATGGCGAAGATACAAGGCCTCCCAACTAGCACGATCTAAATGTTCGTCGATGACTTTGAAAGTGCTCGATGAGGGAACAGAGACAGCAGTGGTAGCCATAGGGAAGGGAATGTTACTTTTGAACGAAGTCAGACAAGACATGAGTTTTTATACTTTTTTTTCAGGACACGTTTATTTCAAAACATTTATAAAATTGAACACGAAAGACAAAAATACATAAAACCAAATGGTTAAGTACATCGATAAAATACACATCAAAACGATCAAAGTGGAATATAAACAAGTCACTGTACCACATTTTTGGTGACGAAGGTGTGGTGTCCTAGGGACATGTTCTTAGAGGCTCTACACTTGGCACAGTCACACAGGGGTTCTGCCGGAATGGCCTTTTCGGGGATGTCCATGTCAATGACGGTCATATCCTGAATGAGTGCTTTTCCTCGGTGTCGGGTTCTTCTTCTGACACTGTGGCTAACACAGGTTTAAAAGTTACTTTTTTCACTGAACGTTTGAATTTATGATCACAAATCTTGGGCAGAGTTTTCCGCTTCTTTTGTCAAAGCCTCGAAACCAAGACTTTTCCAGTCACGTATATCTTGCCAGTGAGGATGTAAGTCACAAGTTACACATCTTCGTAAGCATCTTCAGTGACTAAAAGTTGATGAATCTTTTTTTCCCGTAGAGGTCGAGAAGTATTGAGATGAAAGCGCAAGACTTTTAACAGAATGAGTCTCTCGTGTACATTTAAAGGTACTACGTTCATGTTTTTGGTGGTAGTGTAAGGTACAAATCGTAAAGAGCCCACCAGGATTCGGCTGGGAAACGATATCCCAGAAAGGAAGTCACAAGATACACACCATACGTCGACCCAAATTCATTGGACACAGTTCTCGTAAAAAGTGTTGGTAATCCGCCACAGTCTGAATACTGTCGTTCATTTCCTTCCACGGCAATTGTTGTATCACTAATGATAAAGGTCGTGGCATGGTAGCAAGTTTTTATACCTCTTTTTGTCGGAGGTAATAAGTGTACTTTTTGCACAGAACTGATCGTACTCCGTCGACGTATCCAAATAGTTTAGTCATTAGCTCACACACCACACACCGCACAGAATTTTCCTCTACAGACAAAATTTGATATTGTAAAAGATTTTGTTAATCCTCTAAGTCTTCCTCTAGAATTCGTTGTAGTATGGACACTATGTAAGTAGAATCAGTAGCAACCAAAATCTTCTGACCCTTGGGTAGTTGATCAATGTCTGACCATTGGAATGCTTTCAAATGAATCAGTCCTCTTATAGCATTCAGGTACCAGTGGTTCCAACATTGGTGACGTAACGGATGCAAGTGTTCTTTGCGTTTGACTTGTATTTTGACAAACTCTCAACTCCACAGGCAAACCACAAATATTCTCTTGTAAAGTATTCATCTGGAGATTACTGAGGTCGTCCCACTAAAGGTAGGTAGTGACAGTGTGGAGACCATCAAACATGTTCCAGATAAGCGGAATCTTTCTGCTCCCGCTCGTGACGTGACAAACCGCAACTGAAGCACTTGACTTTATCAACTTCTCCCAAGTAGATAAATCCAGCTCTGGCTAAGTCTTCGTGTATAGGTCTTCCCAAATATTTAGGCCACCTTCCTTGGAAGTTTTGAAAACGACTTTCCAAGTCGTAGCATTCAGACAAACGCACAGGGAACGAATATTCTTCTTTCACAGGCTCACTTCGATGAGGGCACGGTGAAACCTGGAGTAGTTTGCTCAGGGTTGGATGACATCCGTAGGGAGGTAGCCGAATGGTTCACGTGGAGGATGACATTGACAATGAAAACCAGTAAAGAGTCCACGATAACGAGTGTTATCGCTTTCGCATCCGTCAGGTTTGACACGCAGAGCATCACTTTCCATGGTAGATGTAGTAGTAGTGGTAGTCATAGCAAAGTTCCCATGATGTTGTGCTGAATCGCTGAGATCTCAGCGTACAGCATACCTGCAATCGCAAGGCACAGCATCGCACTCGACTAGTGAATGACTGAACTAGAATTGTGTCTGTACGAAAAGATTCATCTTTCTCGCTTGGCAAATGTAAGTCACAAGGTTTCCCCTTTTTATACTAGCCGTAATGAAGTCTCGAGCTTGTAAATCTTGCCCTTTTGATGCCTAGTTTTGGAAGTCTACCTTTTTTTCCTTCTGGACAAAGGTACTACCTTCTCTAAGGTACCGTCACAAATGTACTGCAGCGTGATGGGTGGAAAGACCATAGAAAGGTAAGGACAGTGCGGAGACCATCGAGTATGTTCCAGAATAGATGAATCTTTATAGATATGTTGATCCATACGCAACGTCAGACCACAACTGAAACACTGTCACAATCCAGTCTCAGGTCCCAAGTAGACAAATCCTGTTCTAGTTAAAACATTCGAAGTAGGTAATCCTTCCCTACCCTTGGGACATTTTTAAATGTTTCCATTCGACTGGCACAATCACAATAGTCAGGCAAGAAAACAGGAAAATTGTACTGATTGAACTTGAAGTTCGCAGTGGGTCTTTCACCCAATTCCTGCTGTGTCGAAGTCATCCTTGTTCGTTGTTGCTATCGTCTTGGAACCATTATTTTATACCAGTGTGTCCGTACGGTAAAGTGAAGTGGTTCGGAAGCCGAACTAGCTTCTGGTACACGATTTGATACAGTTTCTCCAAGGGTCGACTGACGATTTGATGTGTGAGTAAACGTACAATTCTGTGCGCTTCGTAGGTGGTCAATGTAAAATCTCGATCCTCTCCAGACTGAAAAGCTTCTTTCAACACGCCAAAGTTCACCGCTTGACTGGTGCGATAATTTAGAGTCAATCCTTTCACTTTGCAGTCGGTGTGCACTTCTCGTTGTTGGTCCCGGTATTCGTAGCCGTAATTTTTGGGACCGCCACTAGCAAAACTTAGAATCTTGTCGTCAAGATGCTCGTCCATCCAGGCTCCTAAATGGTCTCCTTCGATTTCAGGGTGACGGTGACCAAGGCGATCGATGTAGATGCAACTGTCCGTATCAAAATACAGCACACGATCTCCTAATTGGTGTAAGGCTTCGTACAATTTTAAACGAGCAAGGGCTTTCACGTAGGTTGCAATGATGACATTTCCAAATTCGTCGGCCTGTACAAACTCCAGTTCTACTTCGTAATTGACCAGGATCAAGTCTTCATGAATGACGTCCGCATGTTTAATGTATTTGGTTTTGTCGTGAATCATCTGGAAGTAGCGGGAAGGTTCTGTCAATATACTCTGTCTTGGGTAAACACGGTCGTTGTGCCATTTTTCACCACAAACAATTTAGCATTACTTCGGCAAACGATCGCCTTCCTTCGTTCTTCTTGATGTGATCTAATGTGATGTCTTTCGCTCAAAGTATTTATCTTTGAATTTCTCTTGGTCTTCGGGAGTGTGGCACCAGGAAAGATAGCCGCTGCTTTTTGTTTCAGTTTAAAAAAGGCATCCAAGTAGTCTGCAAAAATGCCTTTCTGAGTCTCGCCGCCCTTGTTGTACTGTTCTGTCTTGGGAAAGTGGTAGATTTCGTGCACTTCTAACAATTGGTATCCCAGGTCCAGAGCTTTAAACAATTCCACGCTAATCCACGTTCCTGTCAAGGCGCGTTCTTTCTAGGTGTGCTGACAAGGTTTGTCTTGGTTGCACGTTTCGGCACAAGTACGGCACAAGGGAAACATCAGTTTTCCTCGGCAATGGTAAGGTAAAATGGGATGGTACAAGTCCGTGGGAGGCAAGACTTTACATTTGATCAATCCTTCGTATTGTCATATGTTTTCCACGTCGATGTGTTCCGTCAGCAATTGCTGGTGTCCTGAAGGGATGTGGCAATATTTGCACACGTAAGGATAAAGTGAACACCCCCATCCAAGTATTTGATTTCTTCTTCTTTCTCCTTGTCGACGTGGTGCAGCAAACAGGTGGCATTCGTCCGTCCTCCATACAAACTGTCCTGCGGGTTCAGAGGGTCTACCAATTTGTAACTTTCCACGATGCTCTTAAATTCGGGATCGGTTTTCAAACGGTGATCGTACTCGTGTTTCCACATTTCCACGACCTGGTATCCTTGCTGTTCTAACTTTAAGCGTCGCTGATAAGTGGCCTGGTACAAGTCTTCCATGGTACGTTGTAGAAACTGATTTTTTGGTGCACCGTTGAGGGTAGAAGATCGGACATCCGTGAAATAAGCAACCGTTAAACTCGTACGCGATCTTAGAGTTTTCTAAGTCCCAGCCATCCACTGAATACGTTCCAATTGTCTTTTCGCCTCCTCCGTTTCGGGCATGTTGGATCCATTTGTCTTCCTTGTCGCACAAGTAATGCAACCAGGGCAGAGCTTTGATCGAGTATTGACGTTTGACAATATTGGTCGTTTGAGGGCGTATGACAGCCATGGTCTTATCCGACATGAATAGTTTGCGTTACACTAAGGAACACGCATTGGCTATGGTGGAGGCTTTTTTCAAAGTATCGATCCCTCTGTGGGGACAATGACAAAAGATAGGTTCTTGGATGCACTTCTCGCACGCTCGATGAGCCGCGCAGAAATTAGGAATGTGAATGCCAGTCTCTTACATGCATTCGAAATCGAAAAAGATGAAATCCTCTTTCCACTGGTCATCTTCTTCCTCCTCCTCCTGTTGGGGCGGCATTTTTGAATGTAGCATTCGTGTTCCAAGTTCACGATTTGGTGACAAATGTGACATCGTTTGTTTTCCTGGACAAATGTGTGCCTTGGTATTATTGCTACGTATAACTTGTCCACAAGTAGAACACAATCTCAGGAGTTGACAAGTACTTTTCTGCTGTTAACCTTACGTCTTCAGATGTTGCTGGTAACAGGCTGGGCTGAAAAAGTTCGCTGACAAGCTGGACAATGCATTCGTTGTTGTCCTTCGCCAAGACAGGGTTTAAAGACCAAACATCCCTCACATTTCGATCCACAATGCTTGTGTTGCTCTCGATTGTTATAGCCCTAGTCACATTTCTCACAATAATAACCGTATTCAAGGAATCCAGTGATACTGGTAATGGCATCAAAATGTTCATCGTGATGATAGACGTGAATGTATTTCCCATCTTTGAAAATTTTGCCTCCAAACAACAGAGGTCCGCGCACTTCTTGAGGGTGTACTTTCAACGTGTAGCATGGTGCTAAGAGGTCTTGCAATTTTTGCATTTCAGAAATGCCACAGGCAGTGTCTTTAGATAGCCCAGCTTGCTGTAACAGGAGTTCTGCTTCTCTTCGTTGTTTGGCTTGGTTCGATTTTCGAACGTTGTCCCAGACTCTTTTCCATTTTGCTGTGTAATTTTGTCAGCAGATACGTTCGTCCTACGACGATGCCACGGGCTAAACACATTTTGAAGATTGTTAATTTGGACGAGGCTACGCTTGATGCTGCGAAGGTTGTCCACCAATAACACTTTTCTGCGTTGTCCGGTCCCTTTGGGAAGAGAAACGTGGGCCATGTACAGTGTCGCTTTTCCATCGGTGATGTGAGACTTGTCGTTGGTTTGCTGCACGTGTTGAATCTTGTCGATGGCTTTGGAAGGTGTCAATTCTGCTGGACTGCTAAACTCGATCCAAACAGGCAATTTCAAACTGTCTTGATAAATGGAAAGTCTCAAGCGATCGTCATCTTTGGCTTCACATTTTCGATTCAGTGTGGTTAACAAAGAATCCCACACATCGGTGATGAACTCTTCTCCTTTCTCCAATGGTACGTCTGACTTGAAATCTTTAAACTTCACCGTGCACGTGTAGGCCGTGGTTCTATATTTTCTAGAGGAGCATTTCTCTGTCTCTCGAATGTGGTAGTAGTTTTGAAGTGTTACTAGTGGTGGACTTTGGTGTGACGTAGACTCTCTAGGTCTGGATTGTGGTTCACTCATGTCATGTTCGAAATCGCTGGCATGGATTTGAGCCAAGACTTCAACTACTGTGCGAGGCGATAGGTCACGTTTCTGCCTCTTACTTTCGTCTCCTTTCTTCACGAAATGGTGAGATCGTTTCATATTGATTGAAAAATGTCAAATGGCTACATTTTAAACGCCATGGACCCCTATATATCAATGTAAGGTCAGTGTCTTTCCTATATAAACGGTCATTGTCTTCCCTCAAAGTATTAATTTCACTCTCAATCCTAGCAGAAAGAGGGAAGAGCCAACACAGATCGAACTTCTGATCAGAACTTTGCGAGGTATCATACGAAGGTCTCTTATCAGAGAAGCCGACGGACTACTCCACCTCCTTTCGAGATAAAAGTCACGATAGTTGCTATATCTGTCAGAAGAAAGGGTATGGTCTTCAGAATGTCCACAATGTCAAAGTAAGACAAGCGTCAAAAGAGACAAAGGTCAAGATATCTGTTATAATTGTTAAGAGAAAGGACATTAGTCTTCAGACTGCCCTAAGAAACAAAAGGAGAAGGGGGAAGGGAAGGGTTCTGAACAGGAAGAAGAGGTACCCTCCGAAAAGGAAGAACCCAGACACGTTCAGAAAGAGGAGAAAAAAAAACGAGAAGTGAGGAAGAAGAGGAAAAACCTGTGACAGTGAAGAAATTCAAAAAACGGAGAGAGTGAAAAGATAAAGAAGAATAATGAACTTTTTAAACTGATGTGTTCTGAAATTGGATTGAAAATTTGTACCAGAGAATATACCAGAAAGAAAAACGTAAGTGTTTCTTGGTTTTGACTTTTATAATAAGGATCTACACTCACGCACTCACACACGTAAATCCCGGAAAAAAGGGATTTGAGTTTTATTTGATTTTGGCAAACATTGAGTAGTCTCTTTTTCAGAGAGGTGGGTGGCCCTGAAAACTGCCGTTGGGTGTTTTTTTTTTCAATCTGTCTATGTCTTTGTCTATTTCTCTATGTTAAATTCCCCATGTTAAATTGTTGCCAGTGTCCAGTACAGTGACGTCACCCCTGTGCAATTCCTATTGTCCCTATACAGGCCCAATACATTCCCTATGTTCAATTTCTCTTGTCCCTATACAGGCCCAATGTGTTGTCGCTATACAGTCGCTATGTTAAATTCCCCATATTAAATTCCCATTGTCCCATTATTTGATGTACCCTTTTTTTAACATAGAAGTCCCATTGTCACCCTATCTTCCTCCTTCACAACTGATATCTCAGTGCAATTTTCTGTCGTAATTTTTGTGGCTATCTTGCTTTACATGTCCAGAATGCAGTCAAGATCTTGTTCCTGAAAGAAACGATAAGCATGTAGTTAAAATTATCACCTTGTTTCAAAATGCATATCGACACTTTCTTTGTTATATATATATATATATATATATATATATATATATATATATATATATATATATATATATATATATATATATATATATATATATATATATATATATATATATATATATATATATATATATATTATATGCAAAACCAGGCGATGGGTCAAAAGTTGTCACCAAATTTTGAAGCAGAAAATCGCATTGAAGTGTAGCAAATATTTGCTGTACACAGATTTTGTTTTATATCATTGCTTAAAGAGAGTCTCATAATTGTTTTAAAAAAATCGAAAAGCTTACCACGAAGGAGGTAATATTAGTGAGAGTAAAGGTAATAAAAAGCAGTCGGATTAGTTGACATTAGTAATGGGGTTGTGTAGTCGTTTCTATTAAGGTGGAGCACAATTACTATTCAATATCACCTGATTTGCTTAATTAATTAATGCTAATAGCCATGCAAAAAATTAAAAACTAATAATGTACTGTAGTTGTGTGCAAATCTACGTATTACTTTCTGTAAGACGAACGACCTTTCCTTAAATTCATGCGAACACAAACCTAAATATAATTTCAATTGTAAAACAGAGCTAAAAGGCTCATACAATATTTTTGACAGTATTGCGATCCAAGTGCCATAACACATGATCTATATTTGACGACTGTGCAGAATTTCATTACTGTGACTCGTTTCAGACTTGACACTGTATGAAATGCTGACAAAAGAGATTTAAATAGGGATAATCTAGAGCAGTGAGTAATGCACTTTAAGATAACAGGTAAATTAAACTTCGTGCTCACATCTGTAAATGTACCGTTACGCAGATTGTTCGAGAAAAGGGCGTGCTTGGTCGTCGGGGACCAGTCATTCTGTGCCAAAATAATTAAGCAAAAAACCCAAAAGAAAATATTAACTTGTATGCTTTCTTATATGGAAAGAAGTTCTAAGTCAGAAAGAAGTTCTCCGATTTCTAGTTAATATTTTTATTGCAAAGGTCCTTCCTGAGAAATCTCGCAAAAATTTCTTTATTTTTTTTTCAATCTGTAACTAATAACTAATACCAGTAACTATAATGGACCCCATGATATTAAACAGCAACTGTTATTCCAGTCATTGTGGTATCCATTCGGGACGCCTCATGGTTTTCTTTATTTAACTTTTATTTAACGGAATGTGTTGAAAAAACTGTTCCTGGCTTCTAGTGGAAGAAAATAATTCCATGCCGCGACAAATTTAGGTAGCAGAAATGTTATGTATTAGTTGGTCCTAGAGAAAAGTGTTTATAGGTTTCATCTATCAAGAGATTGCCGTTGACTACCTGCTAATGACGAGATATTTCGGTGTGGTCCAAAACTATAACAGCAATAAAAATATTTACATGGTTTAATTTTCTTTTCTTTCTTCATTTCCTTAATACGATAATAAGATCATTATATAATCCACCCACACCCTGCCACGTCACTACCAACACCTTTACCCTTAATGTTTTTTTCTAATACCTAGCAATTGTCTGATTATAATATCCTTTCTTTTGCAATTATTCAATATTAGTTAATAATTTAATTTTTTTCTGGTATATGTCAGTCAGTTAGTAAAGATCATATATTTGGAAGATACAGGAAAACTGTCAGACACAATACAGTACAGACCTTGTACAACCTCGAGGAGGTAAATAGCTTTACTTGATAACAAAATGCCCCTTCCTGAACAAGCAATGACAACTGCTATTCATTACGTATGTACGTACATATTACCATTCAACGGTACCGTTGAACAATAGTGGCAATCTGGTACCAACTGAAAATCAATATATATATATATATATATATATATATATATATATATATATATATATATATATATATATATATATATATAGGCATTGATAGTTTAGGCTATTATTGAAAATATTCTTTGACACCAGTTTATGGATGCATCCGAAGGCTAAAATGTTTAAAATAAGTTCTCAAGCGGAAAACATGTTCATCAGCGGTCCCTTTCACTTTGAACTTGGCCTTTGCGCCAATAGGATAATGCATATTTTGGTCGTATATAAGGACGGCTACCGCCTCCTGTGTTTCAGTTAGTCACCTACTTCAGATAACAGCTTTTGGTGTAATACCAAAAGTTTGCCTTACTTACGTATCACGTACTATCTGTCACAGAGTAACATCAAATGGCGGATATCGCCTACCAAAACTATGTAAGTAATGCCAGCCGTGAGGATGCCGAGGCGTACCATTCCAACTTCCAGGCGTTCAAGGGAGGACTCACGCCACAGCAAATCGCTGATTACTATTCACAGTGGGGCGCCAGCGGAAAATACGACATTGTAAGTTTATTTTTAAAGAATAATTAAAGAAAACCTCTCCCATTTATGAACTGACAAAAGGTGATTTTGATGGATATTTTTCTTCATGTTCATGTTCATTTATTTATTTGTTGATCTATTTATTTGTTTAAAGTTTGATGACCTGGATGGTATTTGTAATAACAAAAACTTTATTTAATTCTTTATGTTGATGTGAAAAGAGTGTCCACACAAGCAAAGAAAAATATAATGTGTGAAAAAGATTTGTTACCACTTTTTTAACATCAAATAATATTCTGGCGACATAAATGTAAAGACTTTCAGGCAGGATCGTCTTTAAGAATAAACTTTCACACCAAGAAACAGTATTGTCATCTCAAGATTACTACTCAGTGCACATTTATCTAATATCCAATCTTTCTTGTGTTATGTGTAGGCTCGTACAAAAGTAACAAAAGAAAAGAGTGAAGCCAACAAGCTTTGTAAGTTTTAACAAAATAATTTATTTCCCTAGAAAACAATGTAAAAATTGGAAATGGGACTTACGATTTGTGAATGTAATCCAAAACTTAATCCTAGAATTGAAAAATACAAGTCCTATCACTAAACAGTTCTAATTGAATCCAGGTTCGAATCTCGATGAAATTCCAATATGGAAGGCGATGACGTCAGATGAGGTCGTTGTACTGATGGCAACAGATCCTCGTTGAATAACAATTTATAATGTTCCTGTTTAGAATTCCAGAATAAATTTCCACTGAATATCTTTGTCCAAGTATTTCGTTGAAGTAGAATATTTCCCAGTGTGAATAAATTATTTTAAATACGAAAATCGACTCAAATAGCAACAACTTGACAAATACCTTGAGCCCAAAGGTACAATTTTACGACTGATAAATCTACTAGCAATATAGCTGTTTTAAGCCTCGATTTTAGATCACATGGTTGCTCACGTGACAGGGCGACGTGATCACTAATTTGAACAGCGCAGTAAAAAAAAAAAAAAAAAATGCATTTAGCACGTATGCCAGACTAGCCCTATCTAAGAATCAGATTCTCACGCTGGAAATGAATTTAAAAATAAAACTGTTTTCAACAGAGCTAACACGTGGGCTGAATATGACCTTGGTAATAGCCAATCGTTTTCACTCGATGTTTACAAAAACTATGAACCAAGGTGAGCCAAAAATGGTGCTTAAGTCATACCTTTGCGTCAAAACAAAAGACTGAATTTACGGGGAAAAATATCAAATCCAGTAAAAATTATCATTACAATAAAATATTATGAAACAAAATAAGATAAAAAAAAAAAAAAGAATTTAAAACTAACACACAAGCAACTTAAATACATATTCGTAACAATTGAAAGAAAAAAAAAAATCTTGATATTTTACATGTTCTAAGCTAGAATTTGTGCCAAACGAATGACATTGCATTTATTGTAGTTATTATAGGATTAAATGATCATGGTTGGGTATTTATCGATGTGTAAACTTTACCTAATCACTCACAAAGTTAACATAAAGTCCGAAAAATTATCATGGATGGGTATTTATCGATGTGTAAATTTTACCTAATAACTCACGAAGTAAATAAAGTCCGAAGGACTTTATGTTAACTTTGTGAGTGAGTAGGTAAAATTTACACATCGATAAATACCCAACCATGATCATTTAATCCTTATAATTCCAATTTCGTCCTTTCTATCGTCAAATGAACGTATTCCATCAACAATGTATTTGAATTGAAGTAGCGCGTAGTTTCCTTTCATTCGCCGCTTCACATCGCTCCATAATACATAACCTGCACATAATGACAAGAATAGATTGACTGCTGTAACAGTTACGTTTATTCAGAAACTTCATACTTTACATCTTAGGCAAGGGCTACCGTGGTTTGAACACATTTCGTTTATTTACAACATTCTTGTTCAATTTTAGTCAGTCCCATCTGCTACGTCAGATGAGTATGCTAAATTAAATTTCCAATAAAACCTGAAATCATTATGGATTTTATCAATGAACAACATGGAAATATGAACAAGATGATGCTATCCCTTGCTAAAATAAAGGTAACAATGAAATAAATTGTATACAGGAATGACATTTTATGTTATTCTCAACAGCGTTAATACTTAACAAGGCCAGTTCAGTGATCTAATGTGAAATGAAATGTGACTACTGTCACAGTTACGTTTTTTAATAAACTTCATACTTTACATCTTAGGCAATGGCTACCCTTAGTGTCAGCACATTTCTTTTTATATAAAAACAATAACAATATTCTTGTATAATTTTAGTCCCATCTGCAACGTTAGATGACAATGACCTTGCATAATAACAAACTGATGGGGATAGAAAGTGTGCTAAATGAAATCCCAAGCAAACCTTAAATCATTATGAATTTTATCAATGAACAACATGGAAATATGAACAAGATGATGTTATCCCTTACCAAAATAAAGGTAAAAATTAAATACATTTTATGCAGGAATAACATTTTATATCATTTTCAAGAGCGTTAATACTTAACAAGACCCTTTTAGTTATCTAATGTGAAATTAAATGTGCAGTTGTTAAATGTAGAGTTGCTAGCAAAACCGGCCATGTTTTGTTTGGCTGCATAGTTGAGTATTGGAGTGTTGGAACGACTGTGCGATTAGAGTGTTCGAACTTCGGATTGGAGAGTTTATCAATCGTTGCTGACTTTGATCTGAAGTGAAAGGTGGGTTGGTGTTAGGGTCTGATACAGACAGAGCTTGACCATCATTTGCCATATTTTCCAAAATTGAACTAATTAGTTGTTTTTGTTCAGTGCTAGGTCTTCGACTGTAAGTTTTTAGAGACTCCTAACGTTTGTGGTCTGTCATAAACAAAATATTTCTGGTTTCAAACCCAGCATCACTCATAGCTTGAATTGCTGTTGCACGGAGTGAGTGACCAGTGTAGCGTTGCACTCCAGCATTCTTGCATATGTCTGGCATGAATGAGGAGAATTGCTTTGGTTTCACCGGTTCACAAGTATACCATTTGTCACCAAATTCAGGAGATCTTAGTGATTCTTTACTGCATTGCGTAAATAAGACCTTTGCTGCTTTGTCACATTTCTGAAGGAAAATTTTTACAGATTTCACTGGGCAAGTGTTGGTGCCAGTTGCATACATTCTTTTGTCTGATGCTTCTTCAAGCTTCTCATCAACACCACCTTGGTGGGTTTTTTTGAAGTGTTTCATGATTTAGAGTAATGTACTCCATGCCAGATTCATCATTTTCAAATTTTAAGGAATTTAGGCTCAGTTGATGGTGAAATTCTATACCTCTGGTCACAAAATGAATAGCCAGCAGATACCATATTTTGAATCGAAGGGCAACAGGGTCAAATATTTGAAGATACGCATTGATTTTTCCTAATTCTTCCAGTGAAATTACTTGGTAGTGCTGGGTTGGCCTTGAAATACCTGATTTTAAATTCATTTTCAGTTTTGCATTTAACATCGAATTAGCATTTTTGAATTCTTTGTCTTTGACAATGTCAATATCTTTTCCATTGTCCTTCAAGTATCTGTTTATGGCAGCACGAACATTTTTCAAGGAATTCTTGTGATATTCTTGTGCCTGATCGGCTGGCATTTTTGTGCCCCTTGATGATAAAAATTTTGGTTGGGCCTCAGCGTAGAACCTTCTTAAGTGGCCACTCAGCTCGTCTGGTCTGATTGTGTTTAAGTCAAGTTTGTATCCAATAATTTCAATGCACCAAGCTGTAAGTAAATAGAAAAATATTCATAGCACTACAGCTCTTACACTTGGCAAAATCATTTTGAAATCCACACAAAAACAACCTTTCCTGCAATTTGTACATATATTGTATACTTATGTTTGGGATTCGTGTATGTAATAGGGTGATATTAGTAATTACATGTATATCCTTCAACATTTAAAGTCTTTGAAATTTGTACAGAAGATTTATATCTTCAGAAGAAGAATAGCAATGCAAAATGTTATGTAATTTCTTTTTCATTGAAATTAATGACTACACATCCAAAATAATTTAACATAACAAAACGATCACTTTATGGATTATTATATACATTTTTCAATGGTGTTAAGTCACATTTTGGAGATATCATTAAATTGTCATGTCAACATAGTATGTACTATGTCAATATATATGTTCAAGATCTATCCATCAAAGATATTTTATGCGAATAATCTGATTATCTTTTTCTTGTAGTTTTAGCATTTAAAAATTTCAATCAGTCTTTGAATAATGGTCTGATAAATATTTTCTTTTTATTTTTGTGTAAGTGGTCATATTCACACTATGCCACCAACACCCACACACGTTTGAAAATAAGTAAACAAAATTAATTTTAGAAAATTTAAAATTTACCATTGAAAACCCCAATGCCCCATTTTGTGTTTCGTTTAGTAGCCTCTGAGTATTGATTTATTTCAATAGCTTTTAAGTCCTTCTCAGATAATTTCTTGAATCTTGGTTTATATCCCTCAGATGCCTCAAAATTGACTGTCCCTGTTCCCACGCTATTATTGTTGTTCTTGTGTATGGCTAGGGTGACGGAGGTCATGGAGTGCTGTGGGAGGGAATTTATCAATCTCTGTTCTGTTTCATTTTCAGCGCTTGTAACATCCATCGCAATATCATCAAATCCATCTCCATCTGCTTCAATCGCTGCTATTATTTCTTTTAACTCCTTCTTATCTAATTGTTCAAAAAAGTCCGCAGATAATTGCAGTGAAAACTCACCGTAATCGGCCATTTTGCTCGACTATGTATCAGACGAACGCTAAATTGTATAGTAAACTATGCATTTCAATCAAAGAATATTGGGAAAAGTATATAAAGGGTATTAGTTATATTTATTTGCTGAATTAAAAATTTAAGAGATGAAACAATCGTTTCAGAATGATGTGTCTGCAATGTTTATTTATATTGTAAACCGAAAGTAGTCCAAGAATTTATCGATGTGTAAAAAATTCCAGATTAGTATCACGTGACCCTTTACATCTAATCATATTGCAGAAAAATCCGTTTCATTCATAAAAATTGGAATTATTGGTGTCATGCATTTGTGATGAATAAGCATTTGTGTGGTCATGTTTGTTTCTTTTATATAAATCGATTGTCTTTGTACTGGCGTCATTGAAGAAGTTTGAAACACTTTATTAAACAGAAGCAGAAATAAACGTAGATATCTACCTGAATTTGTCACGTGATGATGTGCCGTTTTGAGGATTTAGTCGAATTCATTTTCCTCGAAGGAGCCATCACCTTGTAATTTACATTTTGTACCTTCATGACTGTATTGGCTTCGTAGATTAGTACAAATGTGACTGACTGTGTCAATCTCAGAACCACACATGTAATTTCTTCTCATCAGAACAAGTATCAACTATTTAAGTTATATGGTTCGTTTATTACTGAGAAAACAAAAATGCTTGATTAACATAAATTTAGAGTTTTTGCATGATTCTTTTCCTTTAAGATAGAGTTATGGTGTTTACTTAACTTTACTTGTACTTTTTTCTTGTGCTCTTGTGCATTCTGGGCCATATCCTAGAAATCAAATTCAAACTTTCAAGTTCTCTTCTGGGTTTCAATTTTGTTTTCTTCCATATGAGATCTATTCGAACGTGTCCCTCTTTTTCACTCTTAAAAACTTGTAAAGAATGGGTACTTGAAAAGAGGAGACATACATTTCCTATTTCATAACAAATTTAGTTTATTCACGGAAATTATATTTTGAATTTTCTTTGCATTGTATACCAGCATCTTGGCACGAGCCGTTACATGGGACCAGTACAAGCTGCCCGTGCAGTTGGAGAGTACTTTGTATCTAACAGAGAAAATGTACGAATTTTGGATGTGGCTGCCGGTACTGGAAAAGTGGGACAAGAGGTGCGTATCTGGGTCGGATTATCTTCTTCTTGACTACGGTTTTATCTAAACAGAAGGCTAAAGCGTACGGCTTGATATCGCTCACCTCGCGCACATAATTTAAAAATTGGCAATTTGTATGAACTGAACGATATGTAAGCTATCTACCAAGAATTATTATATATCGAATTTACTTGTTTTACTGTAACTTGATAATATTTATTTTCTAAGATTCTGGCATAATTAGCATGCATAGATCTATCTCATGATGGTATAAACCTATTTACCATGTGTTAATGAAATCGGATGAGAAATTTAGGCTCTGGAAAGGGAAAAAGCTCAGTCAATTAGTCGCACGATCGTCTCATTTATATACGTAGATGTCATCTATTACAGAACAAGTACAAGACCAGCATGCTACATGCACATTTACGAATCTGGAGCAAAACGTGACAGAATTTCACTCTACAGACAGATTAAAAGATTCAGTCAGATACAAGATTATCTCATAAATTTTCGTGTATCTTGCTCATAATCAAACTCATCCAACTTCTTGGTGATATAAGATTATGTAACAAGCTTTATCACGATCTAATCAGAAATACAAATAACAGTGTTGATAAACTCAGCCACTCATATTCACGGTCACCTGATTACTATGCGTTTATATCGCTGAGAATCATATGCGGTTAAGGAGATGAGTACTGAAATCTTCTTACCTACAAAATTTCGCAGGAGAATATAGCTAAGCTACGAGGCTGTGCTGACTCATAATTGGGTCTGATGGTCATCTGTGCCGCTGTCACAGGACCCACCAGATCCAGAGTTTGTCTCTGCCAAGCTAATTCTCTGAGATTAAAGAAAGTTAACTCTGAATGCTAGCAACCACTTCCACTATGTCTCGGATCGAAACGTTGCGTTCAAACACGAGGTTCGCAGAGATCACTCTAATCTCATGAGCTGAAATTAATCTTCTTGATGTGACTCTGATCCTCTGAGACTTCAGAGTACGCCGAGCGTACGTACTATCGTTTCCGCTCTTCCAGAGGGATACTTGACATCAGCCAACCCTAGTCTTGCCACTGACTTTGGAATGATCGTACTTTGGGTGTGGTCATGACTTGTTGATCGAGGGCACCGGAGAATGGGCACCACTGAGCTAGCAAGGCCATCTATGATGGGCGCATAAAAAGACGGCTAAGCGGAATTCATGTTCAACCGCGTCCAGTATATTGATGACACTTATCTTACAGCTTTGATCAAACGCGAATAGGAAATATGGCCTCCAGGGTGATAAGAAGCAATTACTGATGGAGAGACATCGCACAACAATCGACGCATACAGTGTCATACCATCAACTCATTTGGCCTTACGGTCGGATAAACTAAAAATGTAACAATCATGCTTTACTCTGTTCAGCTAAATATAAATGCACATTAACGCATTGTTTTGTAATCAAAGTATCAAATGGAAGTCCCGCTATCTTAAAATAAAATTCCTCGCAATTGGCTTTATTGGATATATTTTTTAATATTTGATTGCTCTTTCTTGGATAACAATTTTACTACATTGTCTATGAACAGATTTGTCAGGCCTAAACAATTTCAGCCGTATTGCCACCAGACGAAGATATTCTTTTTATATATTACAGCTTTATAATCTGGGGTTTCGTAATCTGGACGCCTTGGACGCATCTGAGGGTATGCTAAAGAAAGCGAAGGAAAGAGGCGTCTATAATCAGACCTTTCATCGCTACTTTGAGCTGAACTTGCCAATACCTGATGGTAATGCTGTGCGCTTGTTTATATAAAAATATGACATCATCCTATAATAAACAAAATAGAAAATCTGAACATTGAGGTGCATTTTCGGCAAGTTAATTGCTCGTTATTTGTTTTCATTTGCCCACATTTGTTTAATAAACTCTCCTCATTATTAGAATGAAATAAACAGGTATGCAAGTTTTTTTTATGAATTGCCCTCATGTTTCTCTCTCAACCTTGAACTTATCTTTACAAATGATTTAGAGGAACAATATCGATGATAAATTTTCCTACATTACATCCTGATCAACTTGAATAAATGTAAATGAATGGTAAATATTTTTTGTAATTAAAACTGAACCGAGTTTAATCGTGTCAGTTTTGGGATAAGTTCCATCATGTCGCACAATGCTAACAGAAGAGGAAAATGTTCCAAACACTTTAATTTTACGAAGTTGTTGATAGCAGACTTTCTTCGTTAACAGATCTAGCCATCTGCACACTTTATTTCCACAGATTCGTATGACTGTTTAGTTGTTGTTGGGGGTATGGGTGAAGGTCATTTACCTGCCGAGTCTGTGCATGAGATGATACGTCTTGTAAAGCCAGGTATGTCATGAAATAGGACAGAGAAAAACACCTGTCGTACATCGAAAGGTTAAACGTAATAATACATAATCATTGGTATATGTTATGGGCATTAACGCTCTTATACAAAAGAAGCTTGTACAGTAAAACTCAGGAAAACTTCGATAAAAGCGGAGCTTCCTGATAACATGTAATTGTATGGACATGAGCACATGCATTGGCTAAAATGTACTTGCACAATTTCTCTACATGTACCATGCAAGTGCCATGTTAATCATTTCTGTTTTGTATGATATTTTTGAGATACCGTTTATCATCTACGATGTAGAGGAGAGATATACTACCACAGGCGTTGAAGTTTAAGGGCCTAGGCAACAGTTTGGACTGGTTTTCATACCACTTACCCAGTGAGAAGTGGGCTAAGGGGGCTAACATTGTAGCTACATGTTCATTATTTGTTCATTCTTAGTTAACTACTTCCGTTTAGTTCAGATATTTTCTGCAGTCTGTATACATGCCGTTATACCTGGAACCATGAAACTTGCTGAAGAGATGCATCTTGACAGAGCATCGCAATAGTCACTGTAACCCATATTTTATGTTTTATTGACCTTGGGTTTATTTCTCAACTCTGTTAATGTTAAAATCATGAAGTTAAACGATTGTATGCATCTCTATCAGTTTCACCCTCTGCAAAAAAAAGTTAATGTGACCTACGGGATTAGGTTACGTTTTTGTGTTTAGCTCATGACCAATATGTTTCTGAACCCTGTGTCAGCAATGTCATACACTGAGTCATAAAACCAAATAAGGGGTGCATCTTAAGGAAAACTACGCCCTTATCACCAAGGTAAGTCCCCCCTGACTCGAGTTCAGTTTTGTGTTTTAAGGTTATCTCTTAATGTCTGTTCGTGCTAGCATCATTAAAGTAGACAATTATATGCAACACAGTAACCTGCATTTTACACTTCACTGGCTTAAGTTAAGATTTTGCGTTAACTCAAAACTAAAAGTAGACTTATTACACCAAGCATACATGCAGGATTACATAGAATCGTGAAATTTGGTGGGGGATGCATCCTGATGCGTTCTACATGCTCAACACAAAAGTATATCACTGTGACATGTATTTCACGCTTCTTTTACTTGGATAAGATTTCGTTTTAAGTTCACTTCTCTGGCACTTTTCTGCTAGAATCGTGAAATTATATATATATATATATATATATATATATATATATATATATATATAACTATATATATATATATATATATATTCGTTCCACACCCTTCATAACAAAGGAAGTTCAAGGTGAGCTATTTTTCAACTTTTAATTGCTATTGTTATTTTGGGGGACTTATGCTCGCATTAGTTTTGTGGCATGCCATATGCATTCTATCGTCCCTAGAACCACGAGACCTGGAGACGGGATGCAGCAGCTTGTAAGTATTATACCCTTGTACAAAGGGGTAATTGTAACCTATATTTCATGCTTCAATACTTTACAAATATGTGAGTGTTTAAAGTTCATTTCTTAAGTTGATGTTTATATTCCAATCATGAAATCTGATAATGGAATGCATCTATGTAGATATTACACCCTTATAACCAAAGAAGGTCACTTGACTTACATTTCAAGGTTTACTATCATAGATTAACTATTTGACTTTAGCAATCGACTTGACTTTGTCCATTCTTGACTTTAGCCCATGGTTAGATCTTTTCCATTCTTGACTTTAGCCCATGGCTAGGCTTTTCCGTTCTTGACTTTAGCCCATGGCTAGGCTTTTCCGTTCTTGACTTTAGCCCATGGCTAGGCTTTTCCGTTCTTGACTTTAGCCCATGGCTAGGCTTTTCCATTCTTGACTTTAGCCCATGGCTAGGCTTTTCTGTTCTTGACTTTAGCCCATGGCTAGGCTTTTCCGTCCTTGACTTTAGCCCATGGTTAGATCTTTTCCATTCTTGACTTTAGCCCATGGCTAGATCTTTTCCATTCTTGACTTTAGCCCATGGCTAGGCATTTCCGTTCTTGACTTTAGCCCATGGCTAGATCTTTTCCATTCTTGACTTTAGCCCATGGCTAGATCTTTTCCATTCTTGACTTTAGCCCATGGCTAGGCTTTTCCCATGCTATGCATCCTATCCTACAGAAGAAGACCCTTTCTGACCAGAGCAGTTGGAAGTAGGAATACATATATTTATTCAGTGATAATCTTTCCATATTAATGGCCATACATTATTTATTGTCACAGGTTACCCTGAACAAGTTAAAAAATGTATCTTAGATATATATAATTATAGGAATTAGATACCTGGACTGCATTCAACAGGCTTTCACCCAAGGCTTCAACTGTCGGGACTAATCAAGGCAAATACTTGCGCATTAACTGTGCTTGTACTACTGGCTGTTACTCCAAGGTTACTCAGATCATGACATTTTCACCCAGTAAAATCTGCTTTCTAGGAATGGACAATGAGAATAGTTTCTGAAACAGAGTTTAAGAGCAAAGATTTAAAAAAAAGAAAAACTAAATTATACTCTGATACTTATAGACTCAATATAGTACCTCTTCTGTGATGTCAAGGAAAAAGAATGCTCCTTTTGTTGCTTTTTGTCTTTATTGCCCTATCACAGCATGTGTGTATATATGTATTCATATTGTGTGATGGCATCTGAGCACAATAATGTCTACATGGTGACAATTCAAAGTTAACTGCTATAAATGTAAAGGTTAGAAAGGGAAAACAATGATTAGTTAGAAAATAGGCAATATTTCGTTAGCAAAAGCACTTCAGTCTGATTTTCTTTTCGATGATAATGTTAAAAATTTCTACTGGATATTATTTCATGATGTGTAGACATAAGTTATGTAATAATTGATTAAACTCTTTTATAAAACATCTTTACAATGTTACAATGTGAAGAGAAAAATGCAATATATATGAAGGGTAGAAAACTTACTAAATTCTAGATAAGCATGAGTTAGTAATTCAGTGCTATATTTATTATGTGCATTAATTGCTTTCATACTTTATAGACTTTAAACCTACTTTGATTTAAAATTGAATTACCGTGTATGTATGTTCTGTTTGTTTATTAGTTTACTGAGAATGGATCTATAGGCAGTCTAAAGTCCTTTTGATGGGGATGTAAGCCATTGTGATAGTTAAATATCATCATGACTGGCTGCATCCGATAACAAAAATGTCAAATAACTTTTATTTTGAATACTGTTGTCCGTAAGGTCAACATCCCCAAGGAGAATAGCTTTTGGGCAATCAGCAAGTGCTCTCAAGAAATTTACCTTCACTTTCGTCGAAAGCAAAATGAATTGCAAATCGGCAAACATTTGACTGAAATTTCATTTTTCGAGCTTAAAGAATTAATTTATTTGCGCATTTTGATATTCATTTCTTGGAAGGTTGCAGGTAAGTTACTTTACTTAATTTTCACTTTTGTTTAATAACAGGTGGACTTGTTTGTATAGCAATGAGGGAGGAATACCTACAGTATGTGGAAGCTTATAAAGATAAACTCCAGCCATTGATGGAGAATCTTGAAAAGGAAGGAAAATGGTATCAATACAAAAAGGAAAATGTCCCCAACTATGCCTTCGGAAAAGACGGTACAGTTTTCCAATACGTTGTACACTAATCGGATCTGCAATATTGTGGACAGTAAACTGCATCATGTGACCGGAATCTGTATCCTGTGACCACATGGCAAGTGTCTGGGATATCATGTAACAAGAAATATTTTATGACTAATGGCATTGTCTGCAGACAATATGCTTTACGTTACTCCTAAGTGGCGTTCCTTTCTCAGTTATAGTTATCACCAATAAACTAATGCACACATGACCTACACCTTCAAATCTAGTGTCAATGTAATTCCTTATTACTTCGTTGGTGATCGGATGTTTCAAGATCAGCACACGTAATCAATAATAAAATATGGTAATTTAAATAAGAATATATGCATAATAGAAACAATAGTCAGAGACGGGATAGATAACTGAGTGGGATGATGACATAGCAAGTTGAGAATACGTTAAGTTAATAATGCTCACAAACTATCCGCTCATACATGCAAGAAGAAAGACAGAGTAGAGAGCAGCTGAGAAATTATACTTAAAATTGAACATCTGCCAAACTTTAGAAAGTTATTGTACAGCAATTCTGGGGTTCAATCCTTCACAGATGATTAATATTTCGTGCCAGATAAGATTGTAAGAAAGAGTATCATTACTAACAGCGCTGAACAATGTGATTGGTTTGGTATTTTACGGCACGGCCACATGGGCATGTTATTTTGTACCGGCGTAAAATGCCTTGCATGGGCTAATCAGATAGTAATGTCAGAACTATACCCTTTCACGAGAAGTGTATGCTAGCCTCTGGGCCACCATGGCTCCTGTTTCCTTTTGTCTGTGACACGTAGGAAGACGCATCCTACATCCTCAATCCCACAGAGAGTATACTGAACTGTAAACTACATGTATATAAAAATAAAAAGGTGTGCGTGTTAAGAGGTATTTTGCATTTTGAAAAAACTACACAAATACCAAAAATGAACAAGCAAAATTATAAATGGAGGTTGGAGTAGTGAAAGTTGGTTAAATAGTGAACATACTCACCAGTTGAAATATATGACCTCTCCTCCGTCGAGGTTTAGTTGAAAGTGACGCTAGTCAAAATTCAGTTAATAATACACATAAACAAATGATTCACGTATCACTTGCGACTAATAAGGAGCTGGCTGATTGGTCCTATAGGGTTCAAATCATTATCGTATTACATTTATGCAATCATTAAAACTGTCCATATGACTCCTCTTATAAAGGTACTTATGCGAGCGAAAATAGTTTCATGAATAGCTGTGTGTTAAGCTCGAAGAAAAGTAAGAGAGAGGAGACATATAACTAAGAACATAGGCCTTAAATAAAACCTAACCAAACTTTGAATGACATTGAAAAGTATGCGTACTGGTGGCGAAATAGTATAATTGTACATGTAACGGGGGGATGAGGAAGACGTGGCGTGAGAGTGAGTGTGTGCCGTGCGAGTGCCCCTCTGTTAATGATTTGGCGATCGTAATCTAGAGGATGACCTCCCTCGATGTTATTGCCCAGTGTGAATAGATAGAACGATAGATAGAACATTGACAGAGAACTAAGCAAAACTATTGAGAAGAAATAAAACATACGAACCCCCTTAAACAATAAAATAAAATAAGTTTAATTAATTAATACATAAACTAAAATTGCAATTACAGTCCAACCGATTTACATTAATGGAATTTAATAGTAGTGTTCAATTTACGGATTCGTTCATCATAGTAACACATGGTGAGTACAATGTCCACGCCCGACTTGCATCACCTGGCGTCGTTCTCTCTTGACTTTGTGTATTCCACGTCTAGCGTGTATGCTTGGTTCTTCCTCTTGACCCTTCTATTCTGAACTCTCTATTTGCGGACTTCCCTCTTGGACTGTCCTCATCGGGTTTCTCGGGGAGGATATAGAAAGCTGTTCCCTTAAATGACAAGATTACGACTAAAGCTATATATGTTCACCACCTATCCGTATATATAAAATTCTCTTACTTCGTAATTCAGAGACGTAAATAGTTATCCACACTGCATAAATTCTGACATAATGTGACCTTAACTATTAACAGTTCTTACAAATATACTGTATTTGAGGTAAGGTAAATCGTTATCTATAGTTACAAATGACCATTGCAATATACCAAGTCTGACCTTAATTAAACAGTTCATCAACTCTGTTCCCCGCGGCAATTCCCGTATATATAAGCATACATTACTATACGTCTTCTTACAGCTGGCTAGTCAATTCCGCTCAATAAAATAAATGCTCGGTTACTATTGCATAAGATTCACTAAATTCTAGCTTACAGTAACCAATAACCTGCAAGATCATTTGAGCATTACAAAATCATATATAAATATGCAATTATCATTAACTCACGATAACCAGTATCATCCTACAGACAAAGGAAATTAATTCATATAATCATAAGAAATTCTACACATTGAATATTTGGATTACATCACAAATAGGTCAATTCAATCAACGAACTAATAACTGTTAAATTAAAGAATTAAACTGCATAACACTCTAACATATCAACAGAGTCCTATGAAACTGAATAAACGATACATGCATGGATCATAAGCATATCAAACACATTTGCATAAAACCAAACAAACAAAATAGAAAATTACATGGAAATTAAAAATTGCGTACCTTAATGCTGTTTCTTTTCCACACAATCGTGCGTCCTAGCACTATAGCCTGTCTTTTCCTTTTCCTTTCAAGACAGCTATCTGGCCTCTTTACTTTGTTAAAGAGGGAAAACTCTTCTTTAGGGTTTCCCCCGGAGTCAACCTGACTTCTCTCAAGCAAGATTTCTGACTAATGAATTCTGAGCCAAGTCGCTACCTTAAATTCCTCATTATTTCTAAAGTGTACGCCTTAATTTTAACTGACCAATCGAAAGCAACTGTTCCTAAACTTTCCCCAAAATAATCATGTCTTTCATCAGATTTTGACAGCCTAGGATATGATGCAATTAGCTTTACTTTGAAGATAAATTATTTCACACGAGGTCCTCTCCAACAGATACGGTCAGTAGTTCTAAAACACTCTCTGCCAATATACCGTTACGATGACTGGGTCAATTCCACTGAAGCTTAAACGTAGGCCCTTTTATGTTTCACAGATGAAACAAAGGAAATATCAAAGTGAACTTTCTCAAAGACTTTTCTGGCTTGACTATGATAAAATTTTAATGCACAATTTATTCAACTTTAGGTTCCAGTACTTCTTCAAAATTCGACACATTACAGTACAGAATTTCATTGTATAGTGGCGGATAATAGATAGAAAGTAACGGTGCTTCATTGGGTGTTGAAACCGCCACCGTGCAAAAAAAATTCATACTATGGGGCTGTAAGCTGTAGTCTTGTAAAAAGAATGAAAGTATGGGAATTTAATATTGGGGTTCGATGGAAATGTAACATTATGGGATCGTATGGGGCCTACTGGAATTGAACGTTATGTTGGGGGGGGGGGCTGGGAGGAACAGAAATTGAGTGAATTATAGCACCATACAGGAATCTAACATGGATTGGTCGGTATGAGATCGTATGGAAATTAACATTATGCCCGGTGAATTATTGGCCCTTATGGAAATTTAACATTGATTTTAGGTCCGTACTGAGGTTCATGGGAATTTAACACATTACGTTTGGGACACTTGAAATTTAACATTTACGTTTGAGTCACAATATGATCCAATGCAAATGTTGGGACAGTATGCTTCTCTTTGTCAACATAACAAACGAATACTAATGAGGGTAAAACATATGCTTGCTTGAACCAGGAAAACAGTGCAAAACTGCAAGGTATGATTATATGTTTAAAGTGTAATGTTACAGCTTGCGTAGTATCGTAGAAGATACAATTCTACAGGTAAGGTCACAAATACATGTTATGAAAGACAAGCACCCATACATGCAAACAAATGCATGTGGAAACTAGGTTATACCTAATGGTTACTAACACACAGTTTTACTGACTAACATACATCCTTACTGACCAATACTCACCATTACTGTCGAATGCTCTCTCTCTGTCTGTCTGTCTGTCTGCCTCTCTCTCTCTCTCTCTCTCTCTCACACACACACACACACACGCACGCACGCACACACACTAGTAAGAATATGTGTCACACATAACTCTGTGGGGTAGAGTTATGAGGAGAAATACATTCTACCAGACCCACACACGTTCTTAACGACAAACGCCAACACATGCAAACAAATAGGCGAGGAAAGGAGAGTTATGTGATGATCATTAACATATGTACTTTTACTATCCAACACCCACCCTTACTAACAAAACAGGAGGGACAGAGAAAGAGGTATGGTGTGGTATTATATGATGACTAAGATTCTAATTACACGCTCAACATAGAACCATACATCGGAATTTTCCAGTTTTCCCAGGTCTAACAATTGTGTTCTCATCGTGTTCCATTCCCACAGAGAACATACCGTCCTAACGTATTCAGACTTTTATTGAACCCATAATGACTGTCAACGTTAATGTAACATTTCCATATAGTCACATTGTGTCCCAAATGTAATGTTAAAATTCTGTATATTACCATGCCGACCGAGACTAAAAGCTAATTCAAATACAACTCCATAACATATTAATTTACCATAGGATTCCATACTGACAGCAATTTCCCGTAATATTAATTCATATAAGTATCCATCCATGTTAAATTGTAGTAGGATCCGCCTATTAAACCTAGACCGTTTAAACATGCATTTCCGATATGTCCGCATACCATCCAATACAATTTTAGCAGTGCCACATAGAATCCTATAATACTAAAATCTCATGGGGACCATATAATTACTTAAGTTCAAATACCTCAGGGACCAAAAATCCATCCAAGTTCAATTCCCAAAGGACTCCATATCGACCCATGATGTTAAATTTCCAGAAGACCCCGACGTTAAATCCCTATAGGATCCATATAATGCCATCCTTTTTACAAGTTAACACCTAATGTTCATTTCCATAGGGCTCCACAGTGTCATCCGTTTCAAACTGGCACATTCTATAATTATTCTTTTTTGACCAGGAATTTGGTTCGAGATAGATCATTATTAAGATGGTTCATTCGAAGTCTCAACAACAGACGAAGGGTGAACCAATTTTCTGGTCGCAGTGCCAAAACACATAACTATTTTGGCGATATAATGTAAGTAACCATTGCAGGGGTGGATTCTGGAATATTATTGGTGATGTTGGGGGCGTTGGCTTTAATAAGAAGGCATGGAGACTGTGCACCCCCACCCACCCCCTTCCAGGAAGCTACTGCATTATAAGCGTTTCCATAGCATACTTTTAACTATGCAATTGTAAAGAAAAACTATCAGAAGAAAGTTTCCGGTTCCTTCAGTTTGAAATTTTTTTGTGGGGGAGGAGAGTGTTGACACCAACCCCCACCTAATTCTGCCCTTACCTTGAGGAAATTAAGCACTCATAAAAGACCATACTCAGTGTATCCCCGAGGTGTAAAAGAATGAGAGTCAAAATTCCCTTGGTATCAGAATTGTGGGTCAGACTGAGTAAAAACAAACTGGCATCAAAACTGGAGGTCAAATTAAAATTGGGGGGCCTTAAGCAAAACGAGGGTAAATGGAAACCATGATACTTCTGTGCTGAAGTGGCGCTAGCACATTCATACAAGATTATCGTGGACAGGTTACAATTAAATTAGAAACAAGACACTGAATGGTGTTGTAGAAGTGAAAGAGAACTTTGAGCCCAGCCCCAACCCAAAGTCCGTCCAAAAGTTTTAGGGAACCTTCAAAGTGATGACTTATATTAGTCGACCCCTCTGATGATCTGATCCAAAACGCTATTTGCCCAGTCGGCCATTACACCCGCCCCTAATCCCACCCAGTGGCCAGTTTGTACTGTGCGTTCGCTACTAGTGAATATACCATTACCTATATGTATGAAAGTGTATAACGCTAGACCGGGAGTCTGGAAAATATGTTTATCAGAATAAATATGTGTGGCTTGTAAAAATGGGAACCAGAGAGCTATGTGGAGAAAAACTGCGAGAGTGTGTACTGCGGACTACATACCACACAGAGCATAAATGTATGGTGGGAGCCAGCGCTCATGGTGTTGTTCCGTGCTGCTCAGAGCAATATTTTGGCAATGAAACTGAAACGAAAGGAAAACAAGACAAGGAGACAGCTCGCTAACTTAGAGATTCATGCTCAATTTGATATACACCTTGATAAAAATGTTTGATGCTGAAGAGTATGAGGCCATGGTTGGAAGCTCAGGATCACGTCCTCAGGGTAGGCGGCACAACCTAGCTCCACGCTATGCACACGTGTCAGATGGAAGAAGAACCAAACGACAAGAAGAAGAGCTTGCAGCCTTTGAGGAGGAGTACCTAAAAGAGTTGGCAGATAGTTTGGAGTCTCCAGTTCAGGCCTGTCAAACTTTGTAAAGCGTCAGGACATAGCCAACATGGTTGTGGAACATTTCCTCAACATAGTACTTGAAAAACATCGAGTCGAAGCAGACGCTTGAACATTTCTGAACGCTCTGGCGCCTCGAGCGCTGGATTTTGTCGGCATGGAGCTAAGGGATTTTGGTGACCACTGCCACATTACCAAACGTACCGGGGCCGCCCACAAAGCGTGCAACTCTAGCTGCGCATCTACCCAGAAAAGGCGAAGGTGCCATTTGTGATCCATAATCTGCGACGCAATAACGATCACCTTCTTATGCAAGCCATCGGGCGGCCTCGACGGAGATCATCGGTACCAAAATCAAACAAGTCTACACTGTTCTCTCTAAGGCAACTGTAGTTTGTTACAGCCTTCAGTTTATGAATAGCAACCTTGAAAATCTGTCCGCCAACATGCCTAATGAAGCGTTTCAAGTCACGGCACGGCACACGGATCAGGACATTGACATTCTGCTTCGCAAGTGCGCCTATCCATATGAATACATTAGCTACTGGGAGCGATTCGAAGAAACACGGCTTCACCGTTGAAGGCCTTATACAGCAGCTCAGCAATAAAAGAAAAAGAGAATGAGCAAGCGTTGAGCATGTGGAATTCATTTGGCTCTCAGAACGTGGGAAGGTACCACGACCTACACCTCACAACCGATTTCCTTCTGCAAGTGGATGTGCTTGTGGCATATTGTAACGCAACGATTAAGCTCTATGGTTCGGACACAGATCGCTATTATAAATCGCCTGGCATGAGGTGGGACGCCCTCCTGAAGAACACTGGTGTTAAGCTCAAGATGCTGACAGACATGGACATGAATTTATTTCTTGATGAGAAGGGAATCTGTGGCGGCATTTCGATGGCAATCCACAGTCCTGCTAAAGCAAACATCTAAATGTACTCAGACTATGACAGCAAACAGCCAAATAGTTCGAACACCTACCTGGACTTTACCAATCTCTATTTGGCACGGACATGACGCATAAGCTCCCTACAAGTGATTTTAAGTGGGTCAACGCGTCTAAACTTGAATCAACTAAGGCAGACGCTCCAAAGGGATACACTTTCGAAGCAGACTTCTAGTAGCCCTAATTAGCGCTGTGTAGTAAACGAATAATGAGGTGAGTTCATGAAAGAGCATTACGTGGTCCATAACCGAGATTGAGCACTGGAATTCGACCAAAACGCGTGGCTGGTGCAGTACATCAAGCTCAAGATGGATCAGAGTGCCAAGGTGAAATATGTGTTTGAAAATGATATCTCCAAGATAATGAACGACTGTCTTTTGGAAGATCGTAGAAAAACTTAGAAAGTGGATCCAGGTGGACATGGTGAGATCTGAAGGTGAGGAAGACAAGCTGCGTGAACTGATTGCCAACTAGCCACTTTAGTAGTCACCGCTTGTAGATTGCGTGGTCAAGGGCTCTGCCTACTTGTAACGACTGATGGCATCAACCACTGTCAGCTCATAGTTGTGCCTGTTTGGCCCAATCGTTTCGTACGACAGAAAAAATATTGAACTGGTGAACCACGTTAGGGGATGAAATATTATACCGCGCAGTGGGGAATTCAGTCACACTACCTGCTTTTTGAGCCACGCCCCGACAACATCTTTTCAGGCTTTGGCGCATCTGCCCTGTCCTACCGCGCTTTCTGGTGTGCTTTTTGACCCCGCACACTGAACATGTTCCTCTGAGCGCCTGTTTCTCATTGGCGAGCCTCATCTCATGGCCGCCTGGCGTTTACGTCTTCTATCTGCATCGCAGATAATATGAGAGCATTTAAAGGAAGTGGTCTCCATTAAATAGCATTCAATAGCATATACATCATTGACTTCTCAGCCACAAAAATTAAAATAAAGCTGCGACCAAACTGGGTCCTGCAACCTGACCTTACCAGGGCGCTGCTTATAGGCCCATTAGGCTGTAAGATTGCATCTGAAGCTACAGTTCTTGTTGCGCTGGATGAAAGAGAACAGGCTTTACATGGTGCGACCAACGCGGATAATCAGAAATGCTACGACATTATATGGAACATCAGCAACAACACCTTTTTCGAACAGATTATGGTGCTGGCAGTGGCCACGGTCGATAAACTTAGCGGAAAACACTTGTCATCATTGAAGATCCCGTCACGTTTGCCTCCAACGTCAAAGAAGCCCTAGGCTTTGCTGACTTAGGTCACGACAAATACAACGTCATCGTCTATGACGACGAGATGCTCGAGGGGACAAGGAACCATACGCGTCTCTTTAACCTCAAGGGACACAAGAACGCAGATGTATTGTACCTGGTTCACTCCTACGCCCATATGCCAAAGGTGATTTGTGACAACGCTAATATGGTCGTCCTTTGCCTGTAGAACGTGCACACCACATGTTGTGTCACCGAGACATACATGTACTTGCACAAGTTTCGTCGATACAACATAGCCACCATAGACCTTACCACTACAGGTCCAGTCACGTGTTGGGTGGACATCAATAAGTTTGGGTTATTGGAAGACTTACATTATATGGTTGTGTAAGTTTGTAAAAGACTGACGTTATTCCGCTCACAAAATAAACAAACTTGTAGAATAACATGTGCATACTGGAGGAACACATGGCCCTCCATAATTTGCTGCCCGACATGCTCAACACCATGCAGGTCGCAAAGGAGGATGTCATCTCTTAGTCTGAAATGAACTTTTACCACACATAAAGCCAGCCAGGGCCACCGCAAAGGCACCGGAGGAGACACGCTAGAAGGTAAAAGGCGTGATGACCAGGCCATCCAGAAAATAGGAGCCTTGGAATGGCTGCCCGAATACCTCAGCGCTGCCCTATCGTCCACTCCTGTGTACAGGTCAATATGATCACAAAGCTAAAGAAGCTTAAAGAGGATTCAAGCCAGTGAATAATGGATACGGGCCCCATAACGTCTGAAGTTTAAATCCCTAGCAACTACTGACGATGTTGTTTTCAGTAAAGGACAAACAACGGGTACACAAAAAGTCCTTGCGAGCGAATTGGCCAAAGTGGATGTGTCTAGAAGCACAAGGGGAAAAGAAAGCAAGTGGTTCGGATATTAACGAGTTTATGAAAGATTTGAAGCCTACAGGATCGCATTATTAACCAAAGAGCAAAGCGTAGAGATCCAAACGGTCAACGGTGTCTCGGTCAACAACGGAAGAGCTGACACACACACATACAAAAAAAAAAAAAAAAAAAAAAACACTAGCGCATAGTCAAATAAAACCTATAAAGGCAGCAAGCTACAATACACATACTGGTCCAGTACCCACCGTGCAGAAAGGTGATGATACAATTGTAGTGATGAGTAAGATAACAATAACTTGTGTCTAATCTTTGTTTAGTTACAGAAATAAATTGTGCAAATAAAGTATTCAATCAAATATCAGCAGATCACCTCTTGTTATGTAACTTACATGTACCATATAATAATAAGATCATTTGTTCGTAGATCCCGTGCACTGAATTCATCCCATTTACTATTCAGTATATTCAAATTTCTCGTGCATCGTACTAATTTTCTCTTACAAGAGCCACGTTCTTCACGTTTTTGCCAGAGAGATGTTTAGGTAAAAGACTACGAACTGAAAACATAGACAGATATGAACAGAACAGTATTAACTAAATTTATCATTTAAGTTCTAATTGATCATAACCTTGTTCTTTATATGCTTTTTCACTTAAATTTCTAGTGCAGGTTAATGTTTCCATCCAGTAAGTAAACGAACTCCATGCCTGAAATGTTCCAATGTCAATGAATTCACTCTTTGCATTTTGCAGGGAAGCATTGTATCAACTCACACATGCTTCTGCTTCTACATGTCTCTTTGCAATCGGCAACATGCGGGAAACAATTGATCGATATATAAAAGAACCTGTATATTTACGTAAGAGTGGAATGCAGTACCGATCGGGTGTAAATAGAAGTACTGATATATTTACTGTGACGAGATTGCAAGTCTCTTTGTAAAGCCTTGCAACATTTCAACATTTTATTATTTAATATAAAACTTGCTTTCAAGAATAACAATTTATTTGAACACCCTTAGTAAGGGTTATTAACTTAAAGGGATAGCGACTAATTGCGCCTGTTATTAGTGGTCCAATTAAGAAACAAGATGACATTTTCATGTTTACAAAATGGAATAGTACATTGTCTTCTTTTAGTTGCACTAGACTTTGATTTATGTTGGTTATAATAAGCCTTCATATTAGTGCAAATGGCATATTTATACAACAGCACGATACTGTGGAATATCGATCGATCGCTCGACCGAGATTATTGACGTAATGGAATTTGTCACTCAAAACTTTATTTTGATATTTGGAACATTTTTTTATGTATACTGTTATTTAATCGACCAGATTCAACAGGCGCTTTAGGGTTCACGTCCTAATAGGCACGAACATTTCCTGTATAAATATTTTTCAAACTGGATACCTGTTTAATAAATTCTTAAATTATTACCTTGGACGCTCTTGTAAAACAGAAAACCAATCCTTCTTGCTTTGATCTAATAGGACGATTTTAATATAATTCCCCTTACTTATGTTAATAATAAGACTAATTCGCAAAGAAGAGCATCCAGATCACGGCCCTCACGTTTAAACAGAGATACTGCATCTTTTCAAACGGTGATCCACGCCATTTCGTATGCCTTGTTGAGTTGCATGGTAGGGCAGATGACGATACAATCGGGTTGGTCCTTATAAGTCGACTCTAGCAGTTCGCAGGCAAGATCGCTTTTGCTGCAGTCGTTGCGAACCACTTCCCTGACGTAGTGTGTCTGCAAGTTATCAAAGAACTCATGCAGACTTCCCTCAGGGGTGTGAGACTTTTTCCACTGCTGGGATGCGGAGCATGCCAAGAGGCTAGCAGATAGGACAGAAACTTTTCATTTTATCTGTTGAGCTGCACAACTATGATGTTGTATAAATTCATGTTTAACACTCGTGCCACCTGGGTCGTTTTTTTTTTTTCTTCTCTTCTCAGTTTACAGCATTTCTCCTTCTTTCGCATTCTTTCTGACCCATAAAGCGTCTGGTCTTCTGTCAACCTCATGTAGATGATAAGAGCAAACTTGTTTTGATAAAAGTTCCCAACATCGATCTCCGACAGCTGCCTGTCCTTTATTGACTCCCCCGTCATTGTTATTATGGCCTATCCTGGTATTACGCATGCCCATAGGTAGATGTGGGATGCTTTCGATCCTCACTGACACTTTGTGGATAATAGGGTTGTAGAAAAAACTCAATATCGCGTGCGAATGTGTCGCGTCCTCGAATAACATGACTATTCCTTTAAAATGTTTTGTTGTTGTTGTTGTTGTTGTTGTTGTTGTTGTGTTTAGGTTGCTGTTCTTTCTGGTCTATAATCGCCTTGCGATGGCTCAGCACTCGGGTGTACAAGACGGGCATTTTTGCCATGCGTGCGAGATCTGCGTGAATCACGATATCGAATTCCAGAGAGATAACTCTGATGGTATACCACGCTTTTGTTAGTGCTCCGAATCACCCGTGAGTGGTTGTTAAACTTCAGCTCAGAAGGCTGGACTGGAAGTATGGCTTGTGATCATTTAACACCTTGAAGTCGAACGACCTTTACTGGCTCAATTATGAAGGTAAGCATATCGGCTTCGGAGCCCTGGATTGCCCAAACATACACTGGATAGTTTTGATTTAGACGCTCTGCTCCAGGAAAAATCCTGGAGTGCTGCAGTAAGGCCAAGTAAAAAGCAGTAAGGGCAAATAAAATGCAGTAAGGGCAAATGAAAAGCAATAAGGGAAAATAAAAAGCAATAAGGGAAACTATAATGCAATAAGGGCAGATACAATGCTAAATTTTTGATTCCTATCCCTAGCTTATTCTTTCTGACAAACATATAGTCCTTATAGATTGTATATTGCTTTACTCACCATGGTACATGAAGCAAACTTGTCCTCTTCCCCGATGCCGGTAATATATATTTTTTCCGACTTCATTTTTTATAATAATAATAATAATAATAATAATAATAATAATAATGACTTTATTTAAAGAGGGTAACACAATTAGCTAAGAACTAATCTACCTTGAGGCCCTCATACAAAGGAATTTATCTATTTCAGCTGCATCTCTGAAGCCACTTGATATATTGGGTTGGAAGAAGGAAATAGATTAGGCATTTCTAATCTCAACTGGAATACTATTCCAGAGCAAAGTTCCAGAGTATTGGAAACTTCTTCTTAAATAACTCCTTATTTGGTTTGGGAATTTTATACTGTTTGGTAGACATGGATCGCAGGTGGAAAGTATTTCCAGGTAGTCTATACTGGAATAGTGATTGCAAATATTCAGGAGCACTATTATTGGAGATACTGTACATTAATTTGGATTTTCTCAAACGGATTCGGTCTTTAATAGGTAGTATTTTTAACTTACCAGCTAAATTGTCTTTGCTTTGTTTCTGGATTGCTATTAGCCCAAATGCTCTTTTTCGAAGATGTGCCAGCTTAGCTATGTTTTTATCATTTGAATTAGCCCATATTGTATTACAGTAGTCTAAATAGGGTTGTATGCAACTGTTATAAAATAGTTTTATGTGCCTTTCAGGGAAAAAATATCCTATACTACTGAGAAGCCATAAAGTTGAATTGACTTTTTTACTGATATGTTTGATATGTTGAGTCCATGATAGATTATTATCTACCAAAACACCAAGTAGTCTATCATGACAGACCATTTGCAAATATTTATCTTTCCATGTCAGACGTAGTTCATCACTATCAAGATTTGTCCTTTTTTGCCGTGTTGAGATAAGTAATATTTTAGTTTTATCAGTATTCACCACCATGCCAATGCATGTGCACTAGTTATCCAGTTTGTTTAGGGCATTCTGTAAAGAAATTTTGAGTTCATGCTTTGTGTTTTGGATGTCTGACAATGTTGTGTCATCTGCATAGAGATCTCTAGATGATATTGAGTCCCTTAGTAAAAGTGGTAGGTCATTAATAAATAAAATAAATAGTAATGGACCTAGAATTAAGCCTTGTGGTACTCCATATCTAATTGTTCCAGGTTCAGACAGAACATTATTTATATAAACACGTTGTGTTCTCTCACTAAAATATGAAGTAAACCATCTAACTGTGCTCTCGTCACATTGGTAGATTTTCAGTTTCTTCAAAAGGATTTCATGATCCACCATGTCAAAAGCTTTCCTGAAATCTACAAATACAGATCCTGTTATTCTGCCTTGGTTAAGTGCTTGAAGCCATTTATCAGTTAGGGAGATCAAGGCAGTCATACATGAATGTTTCTGTTTAAAGCCTGATTGATTAGGGTGTAACAGCAAGTGTTTGGTTAAATATGACATGAATGAGTCATGGACATGTTTTTCAATCCATTTTGACAAGTTTGGTAGTTTTGAGATTGGCCGGTAGTTATCAGCATCATCCTTAGAACCAGATTTGTGAATAGGAGTTACTTTTGCAGTTTTCCATATTTTGGGGACAGATTAGGTTGCAATACTTAAATTGATCATGAATGTTATGCTATTTAAAATAGCAGAGGCAGAAGATTTAATGAGTCGTGGACCAATCTGATCAAGTCCTGTAGCTTTCTTGGTATCAAGTTCACTGAGACATTTTTAGCAAAGTTTTATGATACTGGTGGGATAGAGAAACATACCTCCTTAGAGATCTTGCTACTGCAGAACTTTTTCAGTTCATTAAAGTTGTTTTCTATCACTGGTTCTTTTAACTTTGTGGTAATGTTGGTGAACAAATCATTGAAAACATTTGTAATGTCAGTGTCATCAGTGACTATGGTGTCATTTACCAGACGTGAGTGAATTTTATTTGTCTGATCTTTGTGTGTTCCTCCAGTGTGTTCATTGAAGACTTTCCAAATAGAGTTTGTGTTGCTCTTTTTGTTTTCAAGCAATGATTGACGATAAGTTTTTTTAGCTTTTTTAATCATATTTGTTATTTTATTTCTCCATACTTTAGATTGTGCATGGTTTCCCTTAGCTTTGAATTGGTCTCGTGTTTTCGTAGCATCTAGGATTTCAGTAGTAAGCCAATTAGGTTGGATTTCATTCTTTACTCGATGTACTTTCAGTGGTGCATGCTTAGAGACTACATCCATAAATAAGTCATATTTCATGGAACTTTATATAGGTCATTGAGTAAATGTTCTTGATTAAAATTTTTGAACAATCTGTAAGTGATAGTTTTGTGTGTAGTTTTCTTATTTCTCTTGCATTTAACCTTTCTTGTCAACAAAGTAGGATAGTGGTCACTAAGACCAACATTAACACAAGTCACGTTGTCTGGTAGGTTGGTATAAATGTGATCAATAAGAGTGCTTGATTTTTCTGTTACCCTTGTGGGCTAATTTACCAGCTGGACTAGGTCTAATGAGTCAATAAATTCCATCCAGTTGTTCCTTATTTGAGTATTGAGAAGGTCCTTATTTATATCGCCGAGTATATATGTTTCTTCCTCCTGTGCAAGAACATTTTCCATTTGTTTCAAAAAGTTATCATTCCAAATTGCTTTGGAGGAAGGTGGGCTATAAATGAAACCAACTAAGAAAGATTTTGCATTATTTTGAGACATTTCCACCCAGATACTCTCAATTTCATGTGACTCCATGTCAAGTCGCCTTTCTGCATTTACTTCTTCCCTAATGTATACAACAAGACCTCCCCATGCTGTCTCTCTCTGTCCCTGCGTAATGGTTTATTGTTGCCTTGAGAGTGAAATAGATTATCATTAGAATTTAATTTGGTTTCAGTGAGTCCTAAAACATGTATATTATTTTCCTTGGAAGACAACATTAACTTAATCTGGTTTATTTTTCCCACTATACTTTGTACATATTAGTGACCTATGTTAAAACCTTTTGTATTTAGTTTCATATCAATTATATGTATGTCATCATGCAATGGGGTACTTACTGAGATTGTCTCCATACTACTTTTATAATTCTGACATCCTATTTCCATATTTAAATGTTTATATATATATATATATATATATATATATATATATATATATATATATATATAT
>JAECUM010013894.1:0-36348 GCA_016617855.1 Megalonaias nervosa
CGTCTCTGTTAGATAGAGGTTCTCTCTGCCATGATATAATTGCTGCAATAAATCATATCAGTATTATAATTAAGATAAAGCTACATAAATTAATGCTTCCTTCATCGTTGTACGTCGAACTCGAATCACTTAGAGAACTAGAATGTCATAAGTATGGATAGAAATGACACATAGTGACAAATGATGATCTCTCTCTCTCTCTCTCTCTCTCTCACACACACACACACACACACACACACACACACACACAATGTTGCCAAAATCCTAACATCATTTAAATGTTTCAGGTTTATCTCTCGGATTTGTTAAAGCTCTACTCATGCACATTTTTATCTTATCTTTTAATCTGTGAAAAGTTTACTTTCGTCACTGCAACAATGTTATAGCCAAAAGTGTTTCTCCATGATTGAGAAAATATTGCACTCAGCTTAAATCTTTATGGCATCATTTCAAACATATAACAGTAAATCAACACATTAAATATATTTTTAGAATTCGTTACTGTTCTCGGAAGATGTTAACATGGTTTTGCCAACGACGTTTTCGAGATGTAGACAATAACTACATTGAGGAACTAAGAGGTCTTCAAGATAAAATTATCTCAGATGTTTAATATCTTAGTAACCCGACCATGGAATATTTTTTCAGTAGACGTGCTACCTGGGTATTACATTGTGAATTATATTCGAGGTCACATCAGCAATGCTTTTCTCCATGGAAAGGTCATTACTAGCCAGATTTTAGGGAAACGCTACTATTCAATAGTTAGTTTTGGTTGCACTATGCGTTCCAATAATGTGTTGTATGCTGGACAACTGTGGGCAGCAAAACACACGTTTATTACACACCACCAATTGTTTTTGGAAGTTTAACATGAAAATAAAGAAAACAAAATTTGTAACAGTCCTATACTCGTATACGGAAAAACAGTTACTAAGCAATTTTGAATTTACTCTTTACTAACTGCATCCCGTTAGTATGTTGATTAGTATATTGTTTTTCCTAAAAAAAATATTTCTTAATGTAAACTCTGATCTCAAATGTAGACTTTGGTTGTCCGATGCCTAATTCTAAAGCTTAGTGGGTAATTTACTGGACAGACTCGAGAACGAAAATTAAACTTAAGCAACTTTGTTCTTGGAACGGGAATTGCATATATGTCACTAATTTCGATTTTTCAGACTCTTGCATTGTACAAATGCAGTCTCAGATTGAGGCAACTTTCGCACTTCAGCAACAGCTTGATGTCTACATCAGGTTACAGTATCCTGTTGTATTGGAACCTTCAATGGTACATATCAGCTTTGAAAGCAACACATTGACGAAATATGTTCCACACATATATTTCTCTGTCTTGATTTCCTACACATTTACGTTCATCCTAACTTCAGGAAGCTTTTGAATTCCCAAACTGGACAATCTACAAAACTGTAGTGTGCGACCCTTTACCTACTCTATATGGTTCCTCAGTATGGAGCCCCCTCCCCCCACCCCCAATGTACCATTGATCCTATAAGAATTTGGATATGGTCATAGATGTCAGTCATCAAATTGATTATATTCACTTGTTGTTATTACTGCTAGTGAGTTATTTTAAATAAATTTGTTTTCCTGTATAAAGTCCAGGTAAGTGTGTTTCATTGTTGCATTAACAATATTGTTCATTTTAAGCTGTAACTACGCCTTCTTGGGACTCCGCTTTGACCAAACCTACCATGTCTCATGAGGGAAAAATTAAACATTAAAAAGGTGTGTCAAATTATTTCTTGAGGGAACACACTGAATATATTTATGTCAATCAGCGACAGTTTAGTCATTCAAACCAATCGTGCAAGAAAACCTGCCATAATTACTAAGTGAGAATAATGAAGAACAGCAAATAATAGTATTCCTTGATTCGTGTAGTAAAATAACTATACCATCTTGGAATCAGATTTGTATAAACCAACAATGCCTCGTGAGGGAAAAGAAAAGTGCATACGGGACGAAGCAAGCAATTCTTTTAAACCAGTATTCATGTTGCCATGTAAAGTAATACTCCTATACCATATTTCCTGAGGAAACCTGCTGCAGATCTCATGTTAAATCAGTAATCAATGCAGTTATCAAACTCAGTTCTGCATACACCTAACATATTTTCAGAGAGTACAGTACAGTGGGACAGTACATCAGATTGTTTAATGAGCTAATTCACGTAAACGTTAAAATTAAGCAGCAATTAGTGCCCTCATTAAACTGAACTCCGCAAAAACGTACTAAACTGATGAGGGAATAGCAACTGGAAAAACGAAATCAAACTGTTTCCTGAGGAAATCATGCAAAGGAGAACAATATACAAAATTGTTTCCTCAGGAAACTTAGTCCAAACCTCATGTAGAAGCAGTACTCATGCGGTCACCAAGCCAAATTCTGCAAAAACACCTCACTATATTTATTGAGGGAAGTAGTAGGAAGCAGTGTATCAAATTGTTTCCTGATGAAACACTGTGAATAGAAAACAGTAACTATGTAGTCATCAAATACTATTATATTTGGTTATGAATCAGTAACAGAAAAAAAATGTAGTAAAAGTTTGGCAAATATTTACTTTCAATATCCTTCTCCATTATTAAGTCCACCCCAACCCCCTACTTTTTGACAAATATTCTAACGCCCTAACCCTGGTCTTATCATGAGTAAAATACTGGAAATCATTTTAATTTCTCGGGAATACTCGCTGGAACCATGCAGTCATCACACTCAGTTGTGCAAGTCACTGTGTCATTTTTTTGTGAAAAAAGGAATGCAGTATAGTATATGAGATTGTCTCGTGACGATATTCTGTAACGCAAAGGCAATAGCTACGCAACAAAGAAACGTAATTCCGGATAAATCTACTTCATTCTTTTAATGGAGATTTCAATAATGTTCCCTGGCGGATCTTTACAAACATTTTAAAAGATGCAGTATATGGTTATAAAAATCCTCAACGTTTTTATATCCTATTACATTTCCAGAGGGATGGGTCATGGAAAACTATACCTTGAATTAATTTCTGAGGAAACTATGCGATAACCACAAGTAAAAGCAGAAGCTTTGCAGTAGCCTTGGAGCAATCAAACTCATGGAGAACACTTTCGAGAACGTTAAAGAAAATAGTGATTATGAAAGGTTTCTCGAAATCTGCTCTGGGTTAACTCAGATAAAACATGTCAAGCAATAACAAAGCAGTACTCTCCACAAACTATGGAAAAGACTTTCTAAATTTCCCGATGATATATTCATGGAGAAGAGGTTGGTTTTTTTTTTTAATTGTTCCACAAGGGAATTTGTAAAAGAAACACGAATTCAAAGTTATAACCAGGTAGTGATAAAAACCGACCCATGATGAGAAAGGAATTAAGAATAACTTTTCGGTTTGTTCGTTGATAATATTCTTTCTTAATCTATGTTAATTTTACTCTCTGTTATCAAGCATCCTCGTGTTGGATCCATGTAGAGTACTCCGCTCTGTCTGGTATATATTTTTACCATTTGTACCTGTCTATATTAATTTCTGTATACACCGATTTATGTCATAGGAATCCGGAGTGATTATTTTATTAGATGAGTTAAATCTGTTGGGTCGTCCCACCCCTACCACGCCCACCACGAAGGATCGCGCTAATTGTTACAGCTCCAGATACATATTGTAAATAAAATACGTAGCAATCGTATAGTCTTAGCGACCTTTGAGTCCATTGTACCAAGTATTCCCCCTGAAAATGTCAAACTGTGCATGCAATATTTCATTCAACGTTCTTAACATGCGGACGTGGAATGGTTATGGGTGTAAAGCGGCCATTAACTTCCACTGACAACACGCCAGCGTAACAAGGCTCCATCTGCTTTGCAATTACCATTTCAGCATAAATTGAAGTAGATCTAACATTTCTGCCAATATGACGTAGATTTAGCATATATATATATATATATATATATATATATATATATATATATATATATATATATATATATTCTTGAAAAGTGTTGTATAACGCAATTCAAAATATCAATTTGGTCGGTATATCATAATGGAATCCGTTCATGGCGCATGGTTTCAATAGAAGACTATTGCTTCTATACTCATTATACTCAGTGATGAATTTCCAGTTAGTAATCATTACTGACATAAGAAGATAACGAGAATCCCTTTTGCTTTCTCCTTTTCTTTTGTCTCCCTTTATCATCCATACGGAACAAATATACGCGGAAGCCTATGGTGTGAGAGAGAAAGTAATTTGAACTAGATGAAAACTTTGAACTTGAAGTTACACCAAGTAACTTTCAAGAACCAGGGTCGTCTTAATGATATGTGTACACTTTTCACATGATTTATGCATAGCCTATCAAAACCGTACGGTAAATTTCTTGGCTAGGAGGCATACACACACTGTAATTATTTCATGCTTTTTTTATTATCCTAGGTTGTAAAAACAGACTCTTTAAATATTAAAATGCCTGAAGCTCTCTCTCTCTCTCTCTCTCTCTCTCTCTCTCTCTGTTGGTCGGTCATGGAGAATAATCGACCAACACAAAAAATACCAGAATAATCTTTTGGAACGTCTTCCCAAACCAACTCCCACCCACATCATCTACCCCATCTCTCTCTCTCTCTCTCTCTCTCTCTCTCTCTCTCTCTCTCTCTCATCGTCGATTTACATCTTGTTGCTTCGTCACTAAGCTTAGTCGACTCTAGTTTCAATATACTCGACGGCATAGTTGTTAAAAACGTTTTTTTACGTTTTTTATTTTTTCCTAAAAAAACTCGTTCTTTCCGTTTTTTATTTTTCGGAACGTTTTTTTACGTTTTTTATTTTCTCCAAAAAACTTCATTTTTTTATTCACTTATTGATTTATTTATACTAATTTGACCAAATCCTGTCCTGATTTTTTTTTTATTTTCTCACGCTTGATAATGTTGCTGCTCGTTCAGTCGCTAATTCTTGGAAGAAAATCAAAATTTTGCATTTTTCCCACGGTCGGTCGGTCGGTCGGTCCATCGAAAATGTTGCTCGTCGCAAGTTATTTAAGTTATAGCGGTGTCAGTGTCGCAACTTGCAAGTGTCCCTTTGAAGTTTGGCAACAAATATCATTATACTGGCGCAGATTATGCATAGCAGTAACGTGAACTCGTAGTAGAGGGATGGCCAACTCCAGCGCCAAGTTTGAAGCGCAAAATATGTTTGCCGCAGTCCCAAGTGACGGCGGGGGTCAATCTGCGCGGGGGGGAAAAAACGACCACATGCGGTGACAGTCTATCGCAGTGATGTCCAACCAGTAATTTACCGTCTGTTTATAGGCCTAGTTGCCTACGGAAACATCTTTTATAAACTTTTCGGTCAATATTCCGCATAATAATCGTAGTGTTTCTTGGAAAATTGATTTTCCTGCTGCGACAGCTCGGGCTGTAGGCCGAGCTGCCTGGGCTACATAACGATACTGGCTCGTGCTGAAACCTTACATACACAACTAGCGGGCAAGTAGCGATTAAGATTGTCTATAGTAAATTACGAATTTAAAATAAATACTTCTTGTGTATAGCCGTTAAAATGCCGAAAGAAAAAAGTGAAGAATGGAAACATGTTTTAGTACTAGATGAAAAAGACAACGTCACTTTGAGCAAAGTTAGTTGCATTTACTGTAATAAAGAATTTCACGGTGGTGTACATATAAGAGGTCACCTACTTGGAGATCCAAAGTTTGGCATCAGCAAATGTTCAAAAGTTCCATGTCAAGTGCAGCAGGCCTTACAGAAGCAGCAGTCAGTGAGACTAGAAGCGGAAGCACTGGATAAAGCCACAAAAGCCGTTAGTAGTGAGGCAAGTGAGAAGCAGATGTCGTTACCCTCTATATTCGCGAGTGCTACGAAAAAGGATGCAGACAAAGCTGTCGCTCGTTTGTTTTATGCCAGCGGCATACCTTTCGCTATTGCCGACAGTACTTATTTTAAGGATGCAATAACTGCCGTGGCAAAATGTGGTCCTCATTATAAAGCACCATACAGAATAAAAATTTCAACTGAAATGCTAACTGGGGAAGTACATCAAGTGGAACAATTTATGGCCTCTTTTAAGGAAAAAGCCGTCAAGCACGGAGTTACGCTTATGTCTGATGGTTGGACAAATGTGAAGAACAAGCCCATTGTTAACTTTCTTGCAGCTACTGGTGACGGCTGTATTTTTCTCTATGCTTTGGATACTTCCGGTGAAATCAAAGACGGATCGTTTATTGCTGGCGAGATATCAAAGTGCATTGAATCGTATGGCATGGAAAGTGTTGTACAAGTTATTACGGACAGTGCATCAAATTGTGTTGCAGCTCGTAAGATGTTACAGCAGCAATATCCTAATATTGTTTTCTCTCCATGCACGACTCACTGTCTGGACCTTTTACTTGAAGACATAGGGAAGCTACCATGTATAGATAGAGTAATTACTGATTCTAAAGATATTGTCAAATTCATCACGACTCACCTGTATTCCCAAGCATGTTTTCGGAATCATTCTGAGCTAGAGCTTCTAAAGCCCGGCGAAACAAGATTTGCAACTCACTTTATTATACTGCAACGTTTGAGTACAGTTAAGGATGCTCTGCAGGAAACTGTGATAAGTCGTGAGTACAAAAAGTGGCTAAATGATACAGTTTATAAAAAGAAAGGCGAGGCAGTCACAAACACGATTTTGAATGGAACGTTTTGGAACTCGGTGGAAACAATAACTAAAGTATGTGAGCCGATTGTTGAGCTACTGCGACTGGCTGACGGAAAAATACCTTGTACAGGAAAAGTATATTGGAAAATGTTCCAAATCGATCAGTCTGAGCAGCAGGGAGGGTGAACAGACCACTCTTATAATTAAGCCAAATTTTAGTGATAATTGAGGCAAGTGGTCTGTTCGACTGCCATACCGCGCATATCCTCTTCCCCTCTTGTCTGCTGTTATCTTACACACATATGTGGTCATTCACCCTCCCTGCTGCTATAATTCTTGATAAAATCAAGGACCAAAGATTTTATCTAGACCTACACGATATCTAGATCTTGGGTCATGTAGATTTATTGTAATAAATCCAAACGGAACAGCTTGTGCTTTTGAAAAGAAGTTTCTGAATTTCATCATATCCATATCCCCTGAACACCAAGTATAATAAATATTCTAGTGTAGTTAGATCCACTGGTAGACCTCCAATCTACAGATTAGATTCTACAGCCCCTCAACGTGGATTTGTACGTGAACAATTACAGGTAATCCCTGAAGACACACAATTACCACCACATACAATTACATAACCAGAACCAGGGCGTGCAGCGCCCCGACGTCGATTACACTCGAGACAGGTCAGCATCACATTATCACGTGTATGACCAAGATCACTATTAATTCTGTCTACGGTAAATTGTCTTGGATTATTATTCGAATATTGCCACAACATATTACAGTTGCAACTTGCGCAATTATTATTCTGTAGTTGTTTTAGTTTTATAATAAATTCAACATTAATATCAAAATCACGATTATTTTTTTTGTCACACTGCTTATAACCAGATAGTTTTTTTCTTATTACGTCATCATTAACAGTCTGATCATTATTTTCTATGAAATTAATAATAACCCTATGTAGTTGAGATATTCTTCTGACTCTAGAAACTGCGAGATAGACTAAATTCGACCATTCGATCCGATCATCTATAATCCAAATATTTGTATCAGAAATAGTTAACCCCTGTGAAGAATGGATTGTTATAGCATATCCTAATGTCCACGGTGATTTATTCATATTCAGCGCATTCTCAACGACATTAATATCGACTAAAACAATATCATTCAAGACAAGATTCTGTACTCGGACACTTTCAGTATCTCCACCAGGAATTTCAACATCAATATTCTGTCGTCGAGTATCTGCTGGGCGATAACATAAAGGTACTGGTTGATCTGAAAACTTTTCTTTATGTAACAGAAATAATTTATTCTGTAGTTCATCACGAACTATCTTTCTACTTGCAACTATTAAATCAGAGGGATTCCATAAATTTAGAAAATCACTCATAGAAGTCTCTGGAACTACTCCTCGCATTATTTCACATTGTACTCTGTCTGGTTGTAGTCTGATTAGTCTTTTAAATTCCTTCAGCGGTTCATCAATAGCTCTATGATCATCATTTATTTCTTCATAATAATCTACATTATTCTTCAGCCATTCATGTGGAGACTGTCCAACAAAGGGTGGTGGTTGACCATGATCACCACACATTATTATAGCAGTATTTTTCGTCAATAACCATTCAAGAAATGTTTTTAATATTTCTAACGGCACCGTGCATATCTCGTCCCAAATGATAATTTTAGGTATATATTTTTCACCCATTCGTTCGGGAGTCCATGTGTCTCCACACCATCTAAAGAAACTATGATAAGTGCACGATTTTACTCCTCGTTCTTTTATTTCTCTGGCTAATTTATGTGTCGGTGTCAAAACAATTATATCCGAATTATTATTCATGAATAATTTAATCACACGCGTTGTTTTACCTGAACCACCGCATCCGTTAAGATAAACAGTTTTATATCTAGCCACAGGATCATATACAGATGGTGCTGATGATTTTGATAGTTTATTATTTTTGTGATATATTTCCTTAATTTCAACGTCGGCAGATTCAGAATAACTAAGTATATTTTCCTGTTTTATTCTCCATGATTCCCATTCACCATTACCAAGTAGTGGTTTTAATAAATCCGTATATTTTTTATTTATATAAAACCAATCCGTGGCGACTCTGACAGCATCACGAGAAAATTTATTTATCATAGACAGTAGGTTTATAGAAACATATGCCAACATAGATGATCTTAAATGAGTAAACTGCGGTGAGTCACCATCAAGATAACTCACAATTGTACCTAGTTTGGTTCCGTCTGACAAATAAGCATTACTCCGATTTATAAATATGTTTTTTTCTGTTGTATCAGCAATTATAAAATCGAGTTCAGCATCGTCCATAATTAATCTTGTACAGTGTCTTTTATGATCATAGGCTCCTCCTTGAGTAAATTTACCAATTATCTTTCTACCAAGATCTTTTGCAAGTTTTTCATCATGTTCGTCTCTGCATTTATGTATATTATTAGTAATTTTAATAATGTCATCTTCATTAAGATTAGGGAATTCTTTCCTGACATCATCAATATTAAATCTATTTGGTTCTGGTAACCAAATTTGTTTCTGTGGACTATATGATATAATCGCCTCACTCACCTGTAAAGATATTAAAATTCCAACATCAAGCATATATCGCAATAATACTATTGGAACCCAAAAAAAAAAAAAAAAATGTCTTCCAAACCAAGTATAAGTAATCGGATGGAGATTTTCTGCAAATTCGAATGATTCTACATGAGCAAATCCTGTTAATCAAAATCTGGTAAATGTCCGTTTATTGCAACCCTGGTCATCTCGTGTGATGGATGTCCGAATCTCTTAAAGTATTTAGAACATTCTCCGTATCCAAGAAAACTTCCAGGATAACATGCTACCATATCGACGGATATAACGTCACTATAGTTGTATTTAGTATTCCATAATCCTCCGTGTCCATATTCTACGCAACTTTTATGAATATCCTCAAGAAATTCCGATCGTGTTGGTTTCCATAAATTTTTCTCCTGAGCGAAATGAACCACTACGGATGGAACTGTAAAACAATTATTTAATAATTGTCTAATTTTGACATCGTCTGAAGTATATTTCAGCGCAAGATTTTCCATTTCTACATTAAGAGATTCTGTACGGTAAATATCACCGTTAGGCCGTACAAACTGATCGTAATTATCATATTCCGAACTCTGAAATAACCAAACGGACACAGGGTCACTTTTACTGATATTTTTGATAAAATCAAATATATGACCATCATAAAATTTAACTTTTCTATCTCGTGGAAATATTGTTACTGCTGAGGTCCATGCGTGCGAATTATGATCAATAATATCTATTGGAGCTCCTCTTGATTCATATTTTGGTTTATATAAAATCTCTCCCGTCAACGTTTTTACCGTTATTGGGAATTTTAATTTCTTTTCTAGTTCAGCGACATCTTTGATAGACGCTCCGGTATCTTTAACTGATTCTGCCCAAGTATTTATTTTTTACGTCGTAAATCTGTTAAACCATTACCACGTATCGCGTTTGTAAAATGTTCTGTAACTCGTTCAGCTACACAGTTTATTCTTGATTCTGACAGTTTCATAGGTTTTAGATCCCCGACATCAGGTTTATTATTCAGCGGAAATATTCCATATACAACTGCAGTTGCTGGATAACTCTGTATATAATATAATTTGTCAACACCTGTTAGTATTCCGGGCTTAGATTTATTATTTAAGAGAACAATATTATTTCCTGATTGTATGTGTACTGGATCGCGTTTGTCACGAATAATCCAAATATCTTCTTTTGTATTTACAATACATTTTATTAAAATAAAATATTTTTGATCATCAAGGTGATTAATAATTACCTTTCCTCGTTTGTCATTCATCATATTAGTAACATTTCCGACTCTGAATGTTGACCATACATGAGCAGCACCATCGTTACGAAATTCATTTTTTGCTTCACGAATACGTTCGATTATATCCTCATCTGTTATGCCAGATCTTGCATCAAAGTACTAAATTTATATTCTGATAGTCTGTCAAGATCAAATCTGGATATCTGAGGTTCAATTGCCGATAATTCCTCCATATAATTAAGACAAGTATTTAAATTAAAATTTTAGTATATATATAATGATTGAAACAAAAAACAAATGTGTTTGGCTCAGAATTGGATATACTTCTCTTTGTAATAAACCGTGCGTGAACAAATACTGCGGATATCATACACAAAGTTTCAAAAATGGAAGTACAGGACCAATACCGTGTATTCAGTGTGGTGTTGGAGTCAGAGGAAAAACTCAATTGTGTCTAAAATGTGGCGGAAAAAAATACAGGGAACTAAAACGATATTATGACAAAAAAATAATACATCGTCAGGTAAATCTCCTATAAAAACCGTAGAAGATTATCTGGTCAGATTTCAAAATAATGATTTAGACAAATAATATTATTATATAAAATGACTCAGACAAATCAGACTTATGATGAAATGATCGACAACGATATTATAAGAGAATTAAGAAAAAAAGCATTTCGTAATAAATACGAATTTGTGAAACATCCAGTATATACAAATTATGAAGCATCCCGAGATGGTGTAATCAGACACTGTAAATCAAAAAACCCAGTTGGTAGTCTTGATAAATTTGGTTATTTTAGATTTCGTGCTGGAAATAAAAATTATTTATCAAGTAGATTCGTATTTGAATGTTTTCATGGAGTAGTTGAAAATGGACTTGTAGTTGATCACATTGATCGAGATCCCAAAAATAATCGGTTATCTAACCTGCAGGCTATTACACCAAGTCAGAATTCTGCACGCGGAAATACTGGAAAATGTAAAAAGTTTGCAAGAAGACCTATTAAATCCATAAATACAGAAACAGACCAAGAAATAACTTTTCCATCAATATATGCGGCTGCAAAACATTTTAGCATACATTCTGTTTCAGTACAATTTGTCGCAAATAAAATATACAAATCAGCATATTCATTCAAATACGATCAGTGGATAATATTTGAATATATCTAATTCTGTGTTCCTAATAAATAAATTGTATATAGTTCAACTCTATATTTTACCTTCACCGTCGCTGCTCTCAGTTTCACTTTCACTTTTGACAGAATTAAATAACATAATTTTTCTTAATTGCATTATACGATTATCCACGATCTTCTTTTTCTCGTATTCACGAGATAGTTCGGATCTAATATTTTCGATCGAACGTGCAAGAGGTGCAAATAGTTTTACCTGCTTTTCATTTACCATTGCCAAGGATTCTAACATAGACTGATAAATTGATTTTACAAATTTATAATTGGATGGTAATGTGTATTTATTGTCAATTTTTCTTTGTTTTAATATTTCATAATCGCATAATATTTTTTCAGGATCGAGATTATCAGATAGATTTATTCCGTTATGCTTTAATTTTTTAATAGCAGAAATAATATCATTTATATTTTCTTGGTTCATATATAATAATTATTTCTTTAAAATAAAATAGCATCGTTCCGAATACTGTCAACACTCGTCAGCCATAGGAATCGAACCACGGTCGTCAGTATCATAGTTGCAACAACTATACCACTGAGCCATTTTCCGATTCGTACATATAGACGTTTTAAAATTATTATGTAGTTAACCCAACACTAAATAAGCAGACAAATTACGTACGACCAATATACTGAATAAAATCACAATTATTATACAACTGTAACGTATATTTACTTAATTTACAAACATTATTTATATATACTGTATAAAATAATCACACATTATATTTTTTTGTAAGAGTTATCGTTCGTTAAGGTCAAATACATATTATAACTAAAAATAACTTTACGCACTCGTATAAACCGACATGAATTTAAGATTATCAGAGTTAAAAGATGCATCAATATTCCTCTCTGTTACAAATTGATGCTTTACTAACAGCTAATCACCTACAGAAAAAGAAATAATTCACTAAATAATTAACGAAAAACAAGAAGTATTTATTGTCTGTAAATCGAACGTAGTAGTAAGGGAAATAATCGTTTAATTTACTCCGCAGAGAGAGAGAGCCGAGTTATCTCGCTTTATTATATATACAATTGCTTTAATCATAGAAATCAGATTTTAATGATTTTGATTATTAAACTGCCCATCAGATAAGGAAATCTGTAATTTTTCATGAATCAGAGTACCTATTATACCCGGCAGATTTCAATTTCTGGTAAATTTCATGATTTAGTCGGGTAATTATACCCGGCAGATTTCAATTTCTGGTAAATTTCATGATTTAGTCGGGTAATTATACCCAATAAATTTTAATTTTCTGTCAGATTTCAGAAATCTAACAGATTTTCTACAGAAAATAATAATATTAATAATAATTTATAACAGATTTCAGAAATCTAGCAGATTTTCTACAGAAAATAATAATATTAATAATAATTTATAACAGATTTCAGATTTCAGATGGCAGATTTCAGAAAATCTAATAGATTTTTCACAGAAAAATAATAAAATAATAATAATATTAATAATTTCTGACAGTTTTTTGATGAATTTCATGATTCAGTCGGACAATTATACCCAATAAATTTTAATTTTCTGTCAGATTTCAGAAATCTAGTAGATTTCAGAAAATCTAATAGATTTTCCACAGAAAAAATAATAAAATAATAATTTCTAACAGATTTCAGATTTCTACAAATAATAATATTAATAATAATTTCTGACAGTTTTCAGAAAATCTAACAGATTTCAGATTTCTACAAATAATAATATTAATAATAATTTCTGACAGTTTTCAGAAAATCTAACAGATTTCAGATTTCTACAAATAATAATATTAATAATTTCTAACAGATTTCAGATTTCTACAAATAATAATATTAATAATAATTTCTGAAAATCTAACGGATTTTCCACAGATTTCATGATTTTGTCAGGCCTCATTTACAAATATTATAGATAAAATTAACAAAATCTACAAATAATAATAATAATAATAATATTTTCTGACAGTTTTCAGAAAATCTGTCCAAAAACATCAAACAGAGTATATATTTACCCATCAGATTAAAAAAAATATATTATTTCAGAATCAGATTATTTTTCCCTTATTATATTAGGAAATATTTAATCAGACGTTCTACGAGCGTATATACAAATTAATATTAAGAGATTCTTGTCTTAGATCCAAAATGTTTCCTGTCTGGTCAGTGAGTTTGAAATTTATTCTTGTCAAAAATGGATTATGAACTCGTAAATAAATTGGGTTAATTGGTTCAGACACAATTAACCAACCGGGGGGGTCTTTAGGGCTAAATGAATATAGTATATACCCCTGTTCCGCAGTGCCACTGCGGTGATTAGATTTTGAAAGATCTACTTGATAACTGTCATCAATTACGTCACATACCAGATTGACTGCAATTGTTGTTATTATATTAACAATACCAGGTGAGATATGGCGACCTCCACCGTGTGGATCATTATTATATTTAAGAATGGTTGGTGTAGGTATTAATTTTTTCCATGAATCACATATTCTTTTAAATTGTTCATCAATATGATCATTAACTGATTTCTTTAGCTCTTCAGAGTTAAATCCAGGAATTATAAATGTTGATAGTTGTTCTCGCGTAATTCCGAAATGTTTTAGAAATATTGTTGTGAACAGAAGATTTAGTCTAACAGCTCGAGGTGGACCGTCTTCATTAACTATATATAACTCTTTAATATGTTCACTAATTTTTTTTCTCTATTAAACAATAATATCATTCATGAACTCTAGGTCTGAAGCAACTTGATTCAAATGTTGTATTACTTCAATTATTTGATTTTTTAAGTCATCGTTGTAGGAAGTGCTAATGCTGGAAAATAAATTTCTTAGATCATTAAGTACACGTCCGTGTTCAGACTTAATTGTACTAGCATATGAATTTATTTCATCAACATCAAGTACTATTATTTTACCTTTTTTACCATCAACTATTTTTGTAAAATGGGTTTCTGTTTTATCTATATAATGTACAACTCCATCACCAAAATATCGTCGCCATGGGTAAGCATTTTTTTCTGTTCGATATTCTGGAGGTTTTATAAATTTTTTAACATCTATGACAAAATCAGATCTCTGTGGTTCTGGTGGTACTTGATAAACCGGTGGATATTCAGGCCAACCTAATACTGATCTAATCGAACTTTGATAAATATCTACGGAGTAATCAGGGGAATTTATTTCAATAACCGCAGATAATGTTGGTTCGTAGACAGTAATTGCTATTTTTGATTCTTTTCCTGTAATAGATTTAATTCTGCGCTGAAACTCATCATTAATCTGTTCTATTTGATAACTGCCCGTTGGAATAGAAACTATTTGCCAATCAGGAGTTCCATCAGGCTTATTCTTATTAGCGAATATTAATGAATTATTTGGCTGTAGTCCACCAAATGGTTTTGATCTAATGTTGGGCCAGCTATAATAAACTCGCAATTGTGCTAATGCTATTTCTTTTGCAGGAATTGCGGTTGGAAAATTGACACTAAACTCAGGATTGGTCGAACTTAACGATATCATAGTAGTTTTTGACGGAGTTGTATTAGTGACGATCTGCTGAAGTAATTCCCTGTCTGTCATTATTATTATTGTTGTTATTTAATTCATTAAAATCATTTGCGATCACCTTTAAAAGCATCATCATAAGTTTTCATCATCATCGCGAATTCAGTATCAGATATTTCACCATCACTAACACACGAAGAAATATACAAAGATAATTTAGAACATGCCTCTACCACTGTGTGTAATTTAATCATATAATCGTGCAATTTAGCATTTGTACAAGTATGTATCTTTTTTTTTTTATTACCGAGAACTCCAGCAATAGTCGTTGATGCTGAAACAATAATGGTTATAATAGTAGGTGCTGTCATCGTCAATGTTGATAATAATAATCCTGTTCCAGTAATAACAGCAGAAACCGAGTAAACAACTACATCAACAACAACTATACGTCTTTTGTATTTTTTTATTTTCGTGTTATAATAGTCGATAAAATTATTTAGTTTAGTGAGACGCTCACATACTTGATTGCATCTGTAAAGTTGAACGTCAATGCGAGACTGAGGTTGATCCATTATTATTATATTAAGTGATTAATTGCGGTGTTTCAGCCACAAATTCCATATGCCACCAATAAGGCTCTGAGTTTATTGTTTGATCATATATTCTCAGTATAAATGTTTCTTCAACATCTTTTCTTAACAATATAGATACAACTCCAGAGAGAGAATCAGTTGAATGACGCAATATATATCTGTTAATTATAGCAAATCTTTCATCACTAAATACGGACAGCCTGTAAATACCAGTAATTTCTGCGGTATATTTGATAGTGTTATTTTGTGTGTCCATGTTGATGATCCTGATGCTACTGTGTATACGATATTTTTAATTTGTCCGTGTGGAATTTTAATCAGATTAGTTTTTTGAACAATATTAGGTATTCCACTGGCAATATCATTGAGTTTCGTGTTAATGTTGGCTAGTTTTATGTCAACGGTTGGTGGATCACCAAAAAAATCTTTAAAGGGTTTGTTTACATTTCTACGAAAATTTAAGAACATTTCTAAGTGTTTAGAAAATTCAGCACTAAGTGTAGTAATTTCATCACCGATTGTTTTTAACGAAGTTGAAATAGGAATTTCCTTATCATCAACGTATTTCTTCGTCGCAGCATCAAAATTATATTCTGGTGTTCTAAGATTATTAATGCCATTATTATTCATGTCGAGAAATGCACGCATTATACCGCGGTTGGTCAATACGTACTTAGATTCTTGATAGTCGACATATTTCTTTGTTGCGGCGTCTGCATCTGCGGTTGGATTTCCAAGATCTGTAATTTTATTTTGATTCATAATAATGCTACCTGTAAATGAATCACCAACTTTCTTAATATAATCACCGACTGACGTACCAGAATCTTGTATTTTACCCTGATCAGAGAAAGTAACTATATTATTAACAGCCGCGGTGGGAACTCGTATAAGAACATCTGGTAGTTGTATATTACTAGTTTTTAATCGTCCTTGTTTATCCTGAAAAACAACTACTTCGTTTTGATCCACACTTGCGAGATTTAATAAATCATCAATTTCATTTCTGAGTTGATCAAGAGTTGCATACTTAGATAAATCAGCTTGCTGATGACCTCTACGGGAAGATCTTCCATAAATATCCACCATTATATTTACTAATGTCTGTTTAAATATGACGTCGTAGTATATTCATGTACAACTTTGTGGGGTGGTTTTGTTGATTTTGATATAGCATCAAGTACATTAAGTACTTCTCGACCACATATTGGTGGATCGGTTAATGTTTGTGTAGGTAATGTTGAATACCATATTGGAATACTTTGATAGCAACTAATATACTTTAAGAATTCTTTTGGTGGAGCTAGTCCATATGAATCAAAATAAATAATTCCACGTGGATCAATTGCATATCCGACCCAATGCGTGCCTGAACCAGAATTTTCATCGAGATTAATAATACCGGTTTCAATATTGTTTGGTTGTTTTGGTAATTGATCACGCATGAAAACTCCTCTAAAATTTTTTATTTTTAATTTTTTAGCAGCATCTAGTAAATCAAAATTGGACATAGGAGATATCAGTAAACTGTTCCCGGTAATCTTAGGCCTTTTCCGTACCAGTGTGGGGTCCCTGGTAATCTTAGACCCCTTCCCTTTTTTTTTTGGTGTTCGTTTTATTCCTTGTCCAGTTGCTTTCTTTAATGCCATCCCAGCAGCAGTTCCAACAGCACCTAATGCAGCTGCCTTTGCAACAGCTGGGGCTGCAGCGGCTATTAATGCTGGTATAGCAGCAAGAAGTGGAAATATACCACCCGTCTTAATGATATCTTTAATGGCACCCGCAGAAAGATTAAGTTTTATACCTTTATTTGATTTTTTGGCTTCATCGAAATGCCCGAACTGACGTTCTGTGAGAGATAATTTATTTGAACCGCTCATCTGATCTTTCTTTAGCGATATTTTTAATCCACATTTATTTTTTGATGCTGATTGTATCTTTTAAATCTGACCAGGAGTCAGACTAACACTAACATTATTATACGACATTATAATATTCATAAATAATCTAATTACATGTTTTCTACTGGAGCATCAACGACTGTCATTCGTCCACCAGCACCTTCAAGTAACATCGATTTATCGCTGAGTATGACAGCAATTGCCCTGTAATTAGGGATAGCTCCAATATCTCTATTAACATGAGCTCGAAAATGTATATCGACTACTGACTGTCTGGTTAAATCTAAATGTTCTAACGAAAAGTAATAAATTGGGTATAATGTTGTAAAATCCAATTGTGATATTTGTAAACCAGTATCAACATTTTGATCACGTCCCATGAACGTCATTAGACGGTGATATACACGTGCTACATGATTTTTGATCGAAATTCAGTAAAATATCCTCGGATGGTTCTTGATGTCCATTTATTCTTAAGGAAACTTCGGAAACACCAAGATTATCAAATATCATAATACTACGTGTTTGATCATCCACCCGTGCAGCATCTTGAAATGCAATAAATATATATCGTGGTGCAGAAACACCTTGTTGTGACGCTATTTGCCATGTAAATAAACCATTAATATTACTCTGGATAGCATCTGTGGTCATTGTTAACCACGATAATGCTGATTTACCACCTTGATTCATAAAAGAGAGTAGACGATCTTCTTCAGTTATTGATGGAGTCATCACCGGCATCCACAATGAAAGTTTTGTAAGAATTACTTTGCCAGGATCACCAGCGAGTCGCCATATTGCATCATTGTCGGTTGCTTTTCGTACAAGTACAACTGTATGCTTAGCTCCGAAAATGACTTTTCTGACATTTCTACAAAATCCAAATATATGTGATAGTGGAATCACACATGAAAATGCTCTTCTTCCACCACGCAACATTGCTCGACGTGATCTAAATCCTAAGTTGAAATCTGGATCTACATTAATAATCATACTTTGTACATCCGCATCGGCGTTTCTAGCAAAATTTCTTGGTTGTCCTATTTCATATTGTCGATACTCTGGAGAATCAGTTGTATCCTTTGTAAACATCATTGATGGACCAGCTGATCTTGAATAATCGTCGCTGTATCTAGCAAGACCAAGTATTGTTGTTGCAACATCAGCATCTTTCTGAATTGATTCAATATTTTTACCATCAATCATGTACGTAGCACTATCAAATAACGCCATAATACCATTATTAACAAAACCGACATTAACATCGTCTCCATATGCTGCTGGTGCTGCAGGATTAGCAATATTTAAAATTTCACCTTCTACTTCAATAAAAGCCTCAGCGGGTAAGAAATATCTACTTGTATCCTGAACCTGTAATTCAATTCGTCCACGCTGATCTGGAATTCGTGCGTCGTAAGAATAAAATTGATAATCACGCACAGACTCATCTTTAAGTACTGGTGCGTCCATGTCAAATGCGGGATCAGATATACGCTTGAACATCTTTATTATATTTATTATCGTCTAAAACGAAGATTACTTCGGGAAGTGAGACCACTTCCTGCTATCAGACTAGCGGTTATATTTTTTTCTTTTTCTGACATTGGTACATCAACCAACTCTGCTAGTTTTTGATTAGCAACTTGATTTATTATTTTACTGACATTTGCAGGCATTACTTCTCTACTAGGTAATTTTACTGGTTGAGGTCGGACCGCAGGTCTGCGTATTAATCGTGTTAATCTATCTTTAATCGCTGAAAATGCTTTACCAGCGAGATTACCCATAGCACCAATACCTTTTTCACGAACAACATCAATAGCTTTCATTCCCAGTTGCTTTGCGATCGGTATTGTTTTTGGGGCTATCCTTCTAAATAGACCCTGAACAACATCACCTAGTCCATTTCCGTATGTCGTTTTGTATACAGGTAATCGAGAGTTTATTACCCTGACCATGGTTGGTCCACGTTGAGTACTATGTACGATCATTTTATTATAGTAATTGTATTTAATTACATACTCAGTCGCTGTAGTAGTCATCGGCAATTTCATTAATAAGAGACTGATAAACATCAACGTCCATGATACCACCAGTAAATAATCGTCTGCAAATATCGGCAGCTTCATTAATAATTTCTGGGGAATTATTACCAGCTCGTTTTCCTCCGATGAGAATCTCCAGACGTTCAACGTCAGAGATAACGTTATTTGGACATAAAATAAAATCACCTCCAGTAGAGAGACCACTTCCTTCTTTATCCTCTCTCCCTTCCTTTATTTTTTTAAATCTTTCTTCTATTATATGTAAAGGTTCATGAACATCAAAATATACATTAAGATGATCTGAAAATAATCCTCTTTGTATTAATTTATCTTTAATTTCTAATATTCTTTTATTCATTAAATTTACACCATAATTATCCCTCTCCATTCTAAAACCTTTTCTTGCTTTTTTTATTAATGATAATTTATTAAGCTCTTTTTCAATCATTTTTTCTCGTTGTTGTTCTTCCGGAATTTTCTGTGAGACTGGCAACCATACTGATTCTTTTCTTTCTTGTATTTTTTCTGTTGCTACCATTGTCATTGGTGGTGATGATCTTAATGGCGGTGGTAATGATAATGATGGTCGTAATTCCAATGTTGTTTCAGGAGCAGGTTGTAATTCCGATGTTGTTTCAGGAGCTGGTTGTTTTCTTTTTATATATTTTCGTTTTGATCTTGCTGCTCCTTCTCTTGCTTTTTTCTTCTCTTCTTTCGCCTGTATCTTAATTTCTTTCTCCTTTCTATCTCTTTCTTCCTGCATTTTAGCTAAACTATTAATTTTATTTATATAATCTAGATATTCTGGATCATCAGATTTAACTTTTTCAAAATTCGTATTTATGCGATATATTGCTTTATACCACTGATCACGGTTTCTAATACCTTTAACGTTTTCAGGTTTCATTAATGTTTCTCTCCGACTAAAACCAGTAAAAGCAAGCACAGCTAATAGATTTGCGTCATCAATCTCCCTAATTGTTTTAACAGCATCTACAGTAAATTTATCTTCCAATTCAGCAGTAGTACTAATTACAACCTTATCTTGTTTAGGAGCTGATGCTTCAGTGACTACAAGTATTGGTTGAGCAGCAGCAATTTCAGCTGGAAGTCCACGTAAAAGTCTTTTTGTCTGCTTTGTTCGCTCTGCTATTTTTCCAGTTGCCTCAGCGGTTTTCTCTAAAACAGGAAGAAGAGATTTAGTTGTCTCTGTAATAGGTTTAAATAATTGTTTTGTATCCTCCTCAAATTCAACATGAGATTCTTGTCGTTCTTGTAATTGTTGCTTGACAGCATCACGAACAGGTAAATATTTTCTAATTGCTTCTAGTCGCTCTCTTGCTAATCTAGCTGAATGAGGTTCTCCGATAACAACCATATTAATAATATTTATACTGACTATTTAATTATAGCAGCAGGGAGGGTGAACGACAAAAATTGAGTGACCTACCGAGTAAACTAAACGCACTATAACAAAAGTCAAAAATAGTAACAAAAATGAGCTAACTAAAATGATTTATTATCCGTTTTTTCAAACTATACGGTAATAATATTGTTAGGAGGGTTCGGTTTATCATTATTGACCTTATTTTTCAGCCCCTGTAGGAACCCTTATTTTACAAAAATAAGGTCTCGTACAAAGTTGTCTGTTCACCCTCCCTGCTGCTACTTTATTGTTAGGAATTTTGATTAAATTTTGTCTTTATTTGTAACGGGGGTTCGTGTTATTCTGTTCTATACACCTGCTCAGATCTTTATCTATTCCACCCATAATTTTCACACTTTATATTGATATTTACTCGTTCCGGGCAAATTACACCGTCGGCGATCACCTCTAGATAACGATAACCAAACCCATAACACCCACCCCAACAAAGCTGGGAGGGGAGCTATGACACACACCAATAAAACTTAAGGACTTGCACATCTTCAGCTGTAGACGTATGCGAGTTATTTAATAATTTCTTATGAATATTATAAGTTATAACTATTGTACTACCACGTTTATTTTTGTATATTTTCTATGTATCTCCGGCTTGCGTTGTATAATGCAAATATTTTCTATTCTTGTATGCGACTTAACAGAAGATCTCTATTAACAATAAAGTTGCATTTTATTAAGAAACGTTTGCTACCATAGGATTCTTATCGGACACAGGTAGGTTAGGTTCTGAAACTGTTTATTCCTTTGTACTGTTGTGCCAATAATGTAATTTGTATAGCTTACCGTATATAACGTCATTACTTGTTATCGTATATGCCCGTGTCATTTTTAGCACACGGTGTTAGATTTAATTTCAGCTGATCCGAGTCGACGAGGTACAAGCTGTAAAGCTGACGATACCAGCCGTAGAGCTGAATGAAAAGTGTGTTGCGGGTTGAGTAGCAGGTGATCGGGCGTTGCTGACCGATTGGTGGGCTCTGATTACTTGACTGACCAAGGAATTGAATGGTGTCAGTGACTACCTGTAATGCTGACTGCTAGATTGACCAGTGTGACTGATAGCCAAGTATGCCAGTAACGGAGTGTTTTGTGTAACTCCATACATGTAATCTTTTAGCCGTGGGCTAATTTTGGGGTTTGTTATACCCAGTGTTTTGGAAGTGTAAAGATATTTTGTATGATATCTGTCCCATCGTTTCATCATTTTACTGTTTGAGTAAAGTACCTCATTTTCACTATTTCAGTGAATACATCATTTTACTACGTGAAAGTAAAATATATCATTTTTACTATTTGAGTAAAACAGTTTTCTTTTCGTCGTGTGAAATTACAACGAATCATTAACTTTTGTCCTTGTACTGTGTAAGGTCATTTACTTGTATTCACATTTATGTTACATTATTAGGTTCGTGCGGATTGTGTTAATTTTGTCCAATATTTGGATCTTATACACGGACGTATTAATCATAATTATTTTCTCATTCGAGTCATTCATCAATAAACATTGTATTTGTATCGCCATCAGAAGTGTTCTTTTATAAATCCGAAATCCAACCCGATTATCTTGTTACAGTCCGTTGTATCGTCCGATTTTACAAATATTTTCGAGTCATCAGTAATATTAATAAACAAATTAAAAGTTCCTTAAACTTGCTGAAATATTCCGCAGACCATAATTTTGAAACTAAAACTGAGATCGATTTTGGGTAAGTTCGGTAGTTAAAATTATTTATATTGTGGAATGTATCTTCCCTGTGTCGCCATTGCCGTGGCTGGGAACTATATTAATTTTCTGGTTCATAATACAAGCCGTCCGGCTTCATTAAAGTAAACAGATTTGCAAAGTTTTAAGTTTTGAAATGAACATGGGGAAAGTTTTCACCCAGCGTGAGGACATTTTCAACAATGCTTTAACGTTTTGTCATCAATCTCTGAGTCTTTTGTACTTTGTATTTTTAAACTGTGAATTCAAGGTTGTAGCCTCAAAGTCCTTGGTATCTCTCTCTCTCTCTCTCTCTCTCTCTCTCTCTCTCTCTCTCTCTCTCTCTCTGTGCCAAGTTTGGTGTCACTGTGCACGCAAGCATCATCTGAGAAGCCATTGTCAAACATTCTGTCCAACATAATGTTTTCAACCCCAACTTACTCTAATTTATCGGCAGTAGACACCGGCAGATACCGTGAAGTGCCCATAAATTGCTTGTAGCTACTTATGTCAGCATCCCATTATCCCCAACGGCAAAAGCCGTAATGTTCAGCACGTATGACTGCATTTCTACAAATTACAAACTTTACGAAAATTGTAAAATGAATTGCAATTAATCATTCAAGATATTCTATAAGTGGTCTATAACTGAATCTTTTAAATTGTAAAAGTAGTTACAAACTATGAAATTTTAGATGTGCGATAGGGAATAACAGATTGAATACCTGTATCGTATTCCGTATCAGCTATGCAAATTAAAATGGGTATGTAATATAAATATGTATTATATAGTTTCATATTAACGCAGAGAAGAAACTTCAGTTATGTTTATTAATGGATAGACCTCAGATGGGGGGGGGGATGCAAAATGAATATCTGGTTTTGCAAATATAGTAAACAACACTTTGTTCTAGCAAATTGATATGATTTATGCACGTATTCTTGAGAAAAAAAACCAGCTCTGATTGTACTGTTTATCTTTTATTTACAAGAGCTATTTGTGTTTTGAAAATAAATACAGTAGTTATTCTAATAGGGGGTGTTTATTGGAGTACTATTAGCATTAGTACCATGGTCCTAACAATCCCGCAAAAACCAGCCTAAAAATAGACTAGGACCCCAGCAACAAGTCTGAAATATAACAGTTATATTTAATCACGCGTGTAACACCTGATCCAGTTCTATAACTTCCTTTCTTCATGGGACTAATAACGTACTGTTTGAATTTTTTTAACATATCATAATGGATATATATTGATCTACAAGCCTCGAAATGTTAGGAATTGATGTTGCTCTGTAAGGAGAGTGGTGGTATTAGAAAGGGGGGAATACTATTAGAATAATAACGGTATATCTCAAAATATCAATGATTAAAATATGATTGTAGTAAAAGTGTTCTATATCAATACTGCTGTTGTTTATTGCCAGACATGGATGGTGTAATTAGAATTTTCACTATGATTGCAACAACGGAGACTCTGTATTATTGCATGCAATTTTACAGCTTTTAAGTTTAATACTACCACCACCACCACCATCGCTACTATTAATTATTATCATCATCATCATCACCACCCTTTCTTTCTCTTTTTCAATTATTTCTTTCTTTCCTTCTTTTCCTATTTGCTTTTATTTTTCGCAGGAAATCTAGAGTCTGTATAGATTGTTTTCGATCAGAAGCTAATATTTGTTCTTGAACTTTTTTGTTTTCTATGTTTCTCTTAAGAATTAAAAATACCACAAAAATACATCAAAATTATTTTCGCAACGCTGTAACAGCCAGGCTTACATTTATTTAAAATATGTGTTTTTACTTGCATGATAACATAACTTTTCTTGTAATAAGTTAATCGAAGAAGTCTTTTTTCTTATAACAAATGCCATATATGGTTGATCTATTATACTGCTATTCGTGAGGTAAAATAATACCAATGTGAACCACGGTCTAGTTTAAAAACTTAATTTCAATAATTTGTTTATATAACTGTATTACATAAATGAATGCAAACAAAGAGAACAGAGATATACATCTGTAATGGCTTGTTAAAGAAATTAATATAATACGTGTCTGCCATCCACACGGTTTATATAGATTGTAAGATTGTCTGTAAGGCGTTGAGTGAACCATTTGTGACATTTACCATTCAGAACGTTCACAAAAGATACGAGTCCACGGAGTACATTTTCCAACACGGGTAATAATACATCACTTGTGCTGACTTCAAAGGAGGTCGTGGTTTATTCAGAAAACTGTTTGCATTTAAGTGATAAAATCGGTTCGCACTGGCGTCAAAGCTCACCAAATATTTAATTACTTTTCAGCCTATTTATAAAAAGGAACAGTCAAGATGCATTGGTAATATGAAGACGTACTATTGATTGCCATAATAATAAGAAACAATTTAGTGAAGGAGTGTCGATTGTGCAACTCATTTTATCTATTCACATTCTTGTCTTCATAATCTATGATTAAATATAGCTACACCCTTCTCCCAGGGTTCCATTCATACAAGTAATTGAGAATTTATACAGGTTTAAAGGAGACCAGAAATCAAAGTAGTATATATGAATAGGGTTTCTATCTCAGAGACCCCCTTCCCCCTCCAAAACCTTCTATGTTGACATTTTGTCAGCTCAAAATAATGACTTTTATATATTCTGACAAAATATGTTTTGTCGGGGTAAAGGGGTCTCTGATCTAGAAACACTTGTTTATATACTACTGTTACAGCCATGCTTTACGATAATTATTTTCGTATTTGCTAACTCTCATATTGTTAATAATACGAAGCTCGCGTATTAAATCGTCCGTATCGTATTTTACGCCTCACAAATAAGATCGCATCTAATCCAGACAATCTAGATTTATTTCTATTTAAACAATAAAATATTATATAAGATGGAGTTTGAGAGAACGTCAATAAGAAATGTTGGATTTGATCTAACAAAAAGATTTTTTTAAAAGATTTAATTCCATTAAATCAGCTTCGAGATATACTGGTATAAAACCTAATATAATAAGCGATTGTATTAAAAAAGTTGGTTATCATTTATCGAGCAAGTACGGATCAATATGGTTGTTTGCCGACGAAGACGATGAGCGAATAGCGGGTTGGATAATTGATCCAATGTTATTCATCGACATGTCATTTAAATATAATACAATTGAATCTCATCCTTCTTAAATGAATTTATTGCATTGTGGTAAATTTTTCATTTTTACATTAGGCACCATCACTTAATCCTTATCACATTTTTGCAAAGCACACAATGTGTAAGTATTTATTTTAAAATTACATTGCTTTTTTTAAATTCTTAACACACAGTTCAACAGATATAGTTATGAGCATCTCTCGGAAATATTTTAATGTGCAACCCAGAACTGGTCTCGTCCTGTCTGTCTCGCTCGCCATGTTTGTTTCTATTCGAGGACAGGCTAGTATTGAGTCACGGGACCACGTGAGGTGTCGTCTCATCAAAACTCGGAAAAACTCGGCAATTTACGGAATCGTGGTATCTTCCACGCAATATAATCACTACTCGCATACGATATGTAATTTATAAACATTACAGTCGAATTAAAATTTGTAGAGAATTATATACATAAAAGGAAAAATTTTATTTCTGGTCTCCTTTAAGGCCTGGATACGAGTGCATTCATTTGTCATTGCTAGAATATGAGCATGCGCCAGATCACTTGTTAGAGCGTGGTACCCGTTAAATAAAAATGCCGTTTTGGATACCAACCAAGGTTAGCCAAGCTGTGTCTTCGAAAACGTACTAAATCCAATATCTGATACATCATATAGCTAAAAAAAAAGTGTTAAAGTACCGTTGAAACTAGCTACAGAAAAACCAGATAATATATTCTAATATAATATAACATGCTTAATTTTATAAGAATGTTCGAAATTGAATATATCTGCTGATTTATGTAAAACATCTTTAAGATCATTTTCATCTTGCTTCGTACTGTTAGATGTAGCTGTATAATTACCATGTTAATAATGCAACCTTAAAATTGCCTGGACATGCGCATTAACTAACAACTTCATGTACTACACTCAAGATCATTTACACAGTTCCTGATTGTGTGAAAATTTACTTGCAGTAAACTAAACGTAGCCCTTTGCACAAATAGATGCCCCTGCCTTAGAAAATACAAATGTTTAATCAGCAAAGATTTCTATACATTCTTTTAATTTTAATCCATATAACGTTGTGGACTTTCAGAGACAAAACTATGGTGATAATTTTCTAATTCGTTTCCTGGAGAAGGATGTACATATTTAGAAATAAAACAAGTACTTTATTATTTATTCAAAATAATCCTAGTACCAAAATATTAATAAAATAGTTGGTAGATATACACACAGAAGATTGAAAACGTAAGTAGCTTTTGTGTATTCGGCATTCTCTATTTCTCGCTCTCACAGTATCTGTCCTTCGCCCTACCTTTCTGACTGATACATATTAAACAATAACTTACTTATTTAGTATCCGTTACAAAATTTAATATCACTTACACAGTTATGGAAAAGAAATAACAGAGCACTTATGACAGAACAAAACAGAACATAATTTATCTTCATTGCAGAGCGCTGTGGTGGCCTAGTGGTTAGAGCGTCCGCCTCGGATGCGGGAGGCCGCGGGTTTGAACCCGGGCCGAGTCGTCCTAAAGACTTATCAAGATGGTACTAACAGATGCCTCGCTAGGCGCTCAGCATTAAGAGGGTGGTGTTGGGACTGGTCGACCTGGTGTCAGGATAATGTGACTGGGTGACATGATGTTACATGTCTGCGGTTTGATGCCCCAGTGCTAGACATTACTATAAACTGCCACACTGCAGACAACGTAGCGATATGACTGAAAAATTGTTAAAGCTACGTTACAAATCCAGATCACATTGACAACTTCATTGCAAGATTATGTCTAACACTATACATATTATATTAAGTAGGGATGTAACTTATCGGTTATGGTTACATCGCTGATGGAAATCCGACGGGTATAACAAGATATTTTTGATGAAAAGTTTGAACATACCTTGACAAAATGCGATGAAACGGCGATGCACCCAACTGTTACATCGGAACAAAATAATTTAAATATCATTTATGTAAATTTAGTTGTTCTTATCTGCACGTTATGATTTTCATTATTTTGCGAGCCATTAAATTTGTATGTATTAACATTTCTTTTGAGGTACTTATAAGTTATATATTAGATTCTTATTTCAGCAACATATCAAAATACAGACTTTGGAAAGGATAAGGCAGTTCACGACGTGTATCTGCGAGGCAGATAATTCACATTATTTTTATATATCTGGCTAAGTTTTCATATCTTTTTGCTTCATTAGTAAGCATCGGTTGTACGGAACGTTGTAAACATTGTTCTCTTTTTATAAACATGTTAACAACCGTTCAAAATTAAAATATTTTAAAATATCCGAAAACTCAACTTTCAGAGGAATCATAAACACCAAAATGCTAAGGCTGGATATATGTATATGTCATTCTATCAACGGAGAGTAATGACTGAGATACCCTTTCTCAATAAAGGAAAGCAATTTGAAATCTATCAGCCAATAGGAATATAGTGCAATATAATTTAATACACAATTTTTTAAACGGTCCTCTTTTTTCCAGCAATATAGGTACCCCATTACGGGCATTGCGTTGACGTGCTTTTAAACCCACTACAACTACTACATTACCAAAGATGAACGGTTAATGAATTCCAAATTGATTAACCTTATTTCCTACTCAGTAAAAGAGCAATGAACTGTTTTAATAATCACATTTTAAAATGATAAGGCCTTTTGTGTGACTGATAATATTAAACAAACAACTAATAATTGAGATTGCGTATATGTTATTATACATTTTGCAGAAATTATACACGCTAGTGATTTCAGAAATAATAATAATAATAATAATAATAATAATAAATGTGCATGCACAAAGTGTTTATAAGTGTCTCCTCACAGTTGGAGCGCGGTTCGTTAACCTGAATCGTAGGTTTCATGTTGTTTTACCCTGTAATACTTCAATAACTGGACTGCAGTCGTTGTAGACGTTCTAACAATACAAGGAAAGGTCGCTCCCAGAAGCTGTAGCAATATAAGTGTGCAAGACCCCTCACTTTCAATAAAGGTCAAGGGTAATGTGTATGATAAAGTCAAGAGTAATGTGTATGATAAAGTCAAGAGTAATGTGTATGATGAAGTCAAGAGTAATGTGTATGATAAAGTCAAGGATAAAGTGTACGATAAAGTCAAGGGTAATGTGTATGATAAAGTCAAGAGTAATGTGTACGATAAAGTCAAGGGTAATGTGTATGATGAAGTCAAGGACAATGTGTACAATAAAGTCAAAGATAATGTATATGATAATATCAATGGTAATGTGTACGATAAAGTCAAGGGTAATGTATATGATAAAGTGAAGTGTAATGTGTATGATGAAGCCAAGAGTAATGTGTATGATGAAGTCAAGTGTAATGTGTATGATAAAGTCAAGGATAAAGTGTACGATAAAGTCAAGGGTAATGTATATGATAAAGTCAAGGATAATATGTCCGATAAAGTCAAGGGTAATGTGTATGATAAAGTCAAGGGTAATGTGTATGATAAAGTCAAGAGTAATGTGTATGATAAAGTCAAGGATAATGTGTATGATAAAGTCAAGGATAATGTGTATGATAAAGTCAAGAGTAATGTGTATGATAAAGTCAAGAGTAATGATAAAGTCAAGGGTAATGTGTATGATAAAGTCATGAGTAATGTGTATGATGAAGTCAAGAGTAATGTGTACGATAAAGTCAAGAGTAATGTGTATGATGAAGTCAAGAGTAATGTGTATGATAAAGTCAAGAGTAATGTGTATGATAAAGTCAAGGATAATGTGTACGATAAAGTCAAGAGTAATGTGTATGATGAAGTCAAGGATAATGTGTATGATAAAGTCAAGGGTAAAGTGTGCGATAAAGTCAAGAGTAATGTGCATGATAAAGTCAAGAGTAATGTGTATGATAAAGTCAAGGATAATGTGTATGATAAAGTCAAAGATAATACGTATGATAAAGTCAAGGAAAATGTGTCAAGGATAATGAGTATGATAAAGTCAAGGATAATGTGTATGATAAAGTCAAGGGTAATGTGTATGATAAAATCAAGAGTAATGTGTATGATAAAATCAAGGATAATGTGTATGGTAAAGTCAAGGGTAATGTGTATAATAAAGTCAACGGTAATGTGTATGATGAAATATTGGATATATGTAGCGATTCAGTAATTTAAGGTTTTACTGCAGTCATGATAGACGTGCTAACAAAACCACAAACAGTCACTTCCAATGGATATTGTGAAAATACAAATATGTAAGACCTCTCAATGTCAATACTGGTCAAGGGTACTGTGTATGATAGAAAGTCGGATATACCTGCCTCTTTCCCTAGGTCTCATATTTTTTCTTATTCTTCCAAATTTGTAAACAAAAGCTTTATTACAATCGCACCATGTGAATTAATAAACGATTTCTCTATATAAGCAATTGGGTGTGTCAGTAGAAACATATTTTACCAGATGGCGCTCCCAACAATGTTTATTTATCTTATTATCCCGACGGAAAAAAAAGTATCAGAAACCATACAAATCGAATTTAGACCAAAAGCTACTAATAAACGGTAAAACTTAAAATTTTAGACCATTATTTTAGTCACGTGTGTATCTACTCTCGATGTAAATACAGATTAGAGCTTTCGCATCTAACTTAAAAGATGTATTACCTTTGTTCCTAGTGATAGGACTGTATGTCCATTACTCTGATTCGAGGTAAGGTGGTAGTTTCTAAAACACCATGTCAAATGTTACTTTAATTTATATGTAGAGGCTATAGCTGAAATTATGGAGAAAAAAATGATTTGTCAACATTTTAGATTTCTTAGTAGCCAGCTTAAATGGATTGTAAATAACTTAATGTAATCTCTACTGTTATAATAACCTGGCAAAGAGCACAGGTAGTGATATTATACCTTTTTGTAATTATTATTTCTTAAACGTTCGTGAATAAAAAAAAAAATACCACGCTGGATTTGTATAAACGAAGACAAAATATTTATCTATATTCTAACGAAACAAATTTGGATCCCTGAAATGGGATGGGCGGTTCTTCTAAATATAAATATAGAAATACTTGATTACGACGCTATTTGTTGCCATCAGTTCAATGTAATTATTCTTTGGCATCTACCTTCTTGGTCAGATTTTGGAAGATATGGAGAAGTATTTATTTTAAACGTCTGTATTCTCTTAGCTGTAATATGGACTGCAAACATCTAAGAATACATGTTTAAATAATTGTACAGTGAGCGTGGCGCGCTTCCTGTAGCACCCTTTCCTGTATTTCAATCCTCTCTTAATTTTCATAATGAAAGTACTACTCACCTATTTCGTCATTAATTATTTTTATCTCCAAAGAATCGGGTTGCATTCGCTCCCTGATAAGAAATTTGGCAAGTTCTTGAGGGGACACTCTTTTTCGTTTCTTAGGTGGTTCATCTGCCTGAAAAGGAAGTGTTATACTTTTTGTAAATACTAGTTCTTGCCATTATTTTTAATGAACTTGAAAATAGTTTTAAGTAAGTCTTCAAGAAAGTTTTGGAAACTGACGCGTACTGTAGATCTGTAAAGTCAAGGTTTCACAGCACTGTTTGAACTGTTATTGCATTCTGTCGTAGTACCCAAGAAAGTAATTAATACTTTTACTCTAATTTTTCACTGAGATTTCATCAAATTTGTGGACAAATGAAGAAAATATATAAGAAACATAATTAGTTCAGTGATGCCTAAAATGCTCATACAGTATACCATGCAGTGTACTGCTTCTGGAATGCGATCATGTGACTGGTCATTTGTAAGCATAAGCGTTGGCAGATACACAAGGAAATAATGTTGAAAAGTATAATTATTTGTTGACACTATTAAACTTGGTATTTTCTTTGTTTAAGATAGGAATTCAATTTTTACTGAAATAAATTGAATGATGATGGCATATTATTTTCATTGCTTGTAAAATTTATGAACATAATTAGTTATAGCTCTCATCAACTAGTCGTGTGATGGCACTAGGACAAAATTTGTTTGCGAAAGATATTACTCATATTCTACTCACTATGTTTGTGCTGCGTCCCTTGAAACTGTCCTTCATCTTTTTAAAAAAAAAAAGATTTGTTTACGAGAAGCCTACATGATCACGCATCTTCGGGCATTAAAATCTTGCTCTTCTATGATGTCTAGTCTATTTATTAAAATGTAGGATATGAAAAGTTCGGCCTGTAGTAAAGGAATTAGTTTAGAATCAAATTATGGCATAGAAAAATTAAACTGCATATATATATATATATATATATATATATATATATATATATATATATATATATATATATATATATATATAAAATTTGGAATATAGCTCGAAGAAAAGAGTAATGTTTTCTTATGTTTCGACCTAAAGCAAGTTATTCCTCACTGGACAATAACAAACAGACACCTGACACACACACACACACACACACACACACACACACACACACACACAGTGACAGGAGCAGAACAATACAAAACTATCCAGATTAATAGTGGGAAATTTCGCTCTTTTCTTCGCGCCACATTCAAAGTTATATATATATAAAATTTACCTTTCGACTATCAGATTATTAAATAAACGCTAAATACATGACGAAATTAAGTACTGGTTAGGAAAGGTGGATGCAGGTTTTAGAAACCAAAAGATTCAATTGAGAGATCAGCTATGCTTCAAATAATTTAAAATTTAAAACAATTTACATTTTATTTGCATGCGTATAAGGCATGGAAATATAAGATCAATCCAGTTGCAAAACGTCATAGAAGTTTTACCTATCTGAGATAAGCCAAGTCATCCTGATATTGTTTTGCAAATTTCCAACGTCTTGACAACAATGAAATATATAAGCCAGTCCTCCGCCGCCCCTTCATTTGCTCCCGGGTCCAAAAATACGAACATGAATCAGGTTCTTAACGACTAAATTATTAGAGGCAAATATGTACTGCCAGAAATCAAAGTAAACTTACCTTAAATTGGGTATAAGAGCCTGAGCCAGGGAGGATCGCCACCAGTAACGTCAACGTCAAACGCGAGGAAAAATTTTAAGTCTACGAGAAACGGAACATCGAACTAAAATGTTTGAGCAAATCGGGTTCAGTCAACCAAAATCCTTCAACCCAGTCTTTAAAGAATATTTGAACAAATGCACAAGAGCCAAAATTACTATCTGCTGACCATCCAAAGGATAATAACTCTGCGGACATCCGGTAGGAAAATGAGTTAGGACTTTCTTTAGAATAAGAATGTAGCCATGTAATTCGTGTGACACTTACAGGGCCACAGCATGCCAAAATGTGTCTCAGGACTGTATATTATAAGTTGATTTAAAGTGTATTGTGCAGTATATTAAGTGCATTTTTTAACAAATTATTTAATGGTTAGTATGGCAAAGAAATCATATATGCACGAGACAACAATTACAGTCTGGGGCCCCGAGTGGCCGAGTGGTCTAAAGCGCTCACCTTTCCTCTCTGACTCGGTTAACGTGGATAGGTGAGAAAGCTTGCCTGTAGCTTCTCGTGGGTCGGTGGTTCTTCCCGGGTTTTGCCAGGGTTCTTCCTCCACCAATTATACTGGCTGCCATGTATATCTGTTGCTGAAAAATGGCGTTAAACCCTACAACAACAACAATTGCAGTCGTATTAAAATGGACTTTGCGAAGTATAAAAAATGCAATATTCAGACCCTTCAGTTGGTCATAATGCCAGATCACAATATCATGATAGTGTATATTCTGATACTAATGCGAACAAAAGGCCGTCATTCCCTGGAAAACGTATATTTTTTAAACTTGAGGACAGAATTGAAAACACAATACGCTTTATTTTTTCTTGTACATATTTAATTTATGTGGTCAATGATTCATGGTGCAGCCTCCCTCAAAATTCAATGGCAATTGTGCTGACTGAAATAACCAGATATTAAAATATTTAGTGTTGAAATATCTTACTAAGCATATAGCTTGTCAACGTTTTTTAATTTGAAAGCATATGTAATAAAGTAGACTAAAACTATTACGATATCCATGGCGTCAGATACTGATTTTCGTGTTATACTAATTAGTTTTTCAGTGCACTCAGGGGCTCTAATCGGTTAAAATTTCAAATTAATAATTGCTTGCTTTCGTCTATCAAAAGCAAGAAACAGCTGGAGTTGGAATTTTTTTTACGTCAGAAGTCATGTATTCACGGGTCAAGTGTATATTTTACCTTTTGATCATATATGTTTTATGCAATAACCTATTTTTCTCTATTAACCTATTTTTCTTATTAACCTACATCGCAAGGAGATTAGTTGTCTCTTTCGTAACCCTTTTCCTGTTTCTTCCTTCATTTTGTTCAAAGTTTTCATTGTACAATAATGCAAATACCTTTCCTTTCATAAAATTCGTATTACGTGTGCATATTCTTACTTAGCCAGCACATAATCTTCTATAGCATTTCACCATGTCTACATTTTGTAACTTACTAAAAATCTTTCATATGCATTTTGTACAAATGAAGACTTCATTCATGGTCATCACACTCCTGAAATGAGCACTTTGACTGAACGGAACTCCCTAGCTGAACTATGTGATGGTCAGACTCAGAACTAACTGACTTAATGAATCTTTCTGACTTTATTTACAACTTTATATTTCAAAACTTATGTTTCGTATTAGGCATTCAATAATTGACAGATACTCCATAATAATAATATTAATAATTATGATTTGGTTTGGTACTTTACAGCAAAGTAACACAAATGGGTTATTTAATGACGAGTCAATTGTCTTGCTCAAATACACACGTCGGTAGGGGATACAAGCTAGTCCAACGGTAGGATTCTAACCCGCACCCTTTCATTAATCTGTCGGGCACATTTACCACTGAGCCACATCGGCTCACTGAAATAATAATAATAATAATAATAATAATAATAATAATAATTATTATTATTATTATTATTATTATTATTATTATTATTATTATTATTATTTGTTGTTGTTGTTGTTGAATTATCAAAATACAGCCTCGATAACAACTACTAATATTGCTACTGCCATTATCATTTGTACCACTACTAATACTCTTACAACAACTATTACTAATTTTCAGCACGATACCTAACTCATTTTTCTCAGATAAACAATCAGTTATCAGTGAGGTGAGGACACTCTAAAAAAAGTACTAGTCACAGAATTTATGAGCATTGAATATATTTTTAACCAAACGATATAGGCAGAAGCCTAAAGAGTTCGCGTACATTATATTCTAAATTTAATACTTATCACCATAATCCATTTCATGCAGATATTTCAGTGAAAATCTACATAATTATTATCGACATCATTAAGAGATAAATATTAGAATTATTAAATATTGTCTGTTGTAAGGAATGGTTTAACTGAAATTAATTTTTCTTGAACTGGGGGAAAACGAAGGAACATCTAAAACCAGATTGCAAACCTCCAATCAAAGTATTCAAGTACAGACTTTCAACTCAGATCACCATAGCAACACAGCCATCTGCTGCAGCTGAAGCAGTGGTGTTATGCAAAACTAACGGTTAAGTACAGGTCAAGTCGGCATTGAAGATACATTTTCCTAGCCTAATGTTTTAAGCGTATTTAGATCCTACTGTTCCATATACTGATAAAATAAAGTTTGGTACTTAATTAAAAAGTAGGTTTTAAAGTAATGTTATGTATTCGCCGTTTACTAGACTTAAATTAGTATATTTTAACTTTCAAAATTTATACACATTTTTAATGGAGTTGATTAAATTAATTGAAGTTCGTGGCAAATGAATAACTATATGTATGTTACATCTACAGGGTAAATACGAATGTATAGAAATCCAAAGAGATGTCTATTTTAGAACATTAAATTATTTCATTTATATAACTTCTACAGCTCCTTATGCTATTGTGCTTCAAGAGCATATTGATTAATTCACCCATCTTTAACGTCCTGGCAACGGAAATGAAATTCAGCGCATGCGCATTTTCTGTGGGCAGAAAGAAAAAAAACTAATCAAGTGAATTCAGATATCTACTAAAATGAGCCATTACGTGAAAACTTTGCCTGAAAAGAGCAAATATAAGTATTATAAAAGGTTGTCTAATCTTGGATTCGACAAACCTGAATTCTTTATGGTGATGAAACATTTTCCAGCAGAATTTGTTTTTCTACAGTTAAAATGCCTAATTTTAATGTTTACAAACATACCTGTTCAAATATACTGGACACATGTAACAATATTAACTAAAACCACGCTGGATTGATA
>JAECUM010013895.1:0-15303 GCA_016617855.1 Megalonaias nervosa
TGGAAACCCATCAAATGTTGATATAAATTTAATGATATTAATAAAAAATTAATTGATATAGAAGCAAAACTTTATACATTAAATAGAGAAAAATTTAGTTTAGAAAGTGATATTACTGAAATTAATAAAAAAATAAATCGATATATAATCCCCCACAGTTCGATTAAAAATATCGTATACACAGTAGCATCAGGACAATCAACATGGACACCACAAAATAATACTATCAAATATACCGCAGAAATTACTGGTATTTACAGGCTGTCCGTATTTAGTGATGAAAGATTTGCTATAATTAACAGATATATTGCGTCATTCAACTGATTCTCTCTCTGGAGTTGTATCTATATTGTTAAGAAAAGATGTTGAAGAAATATTTATACTGAGAATATATGATCAAAAAAAAAACTCAGAGCCTTATTGGTGGCATATGGAATTTGTGGCTGAAACACCGCAATTAGTCACTTAATATAATAATAATGGATCAACCCCAGTCTCGCATTGACGTTCAACTTTACAGATGCAATCAAGTATGTGAACGTCTGACTAAACTAAATAATTTTATCGACTATTATAACACGAAAATAAAAAAATACAAAAGACGTATAGTTGTTATCGATATAATTGTTTACTCGGTTTCTGCTGTTATTACTGGAACAGGATTATTATTATCAACATTGACAATGACAGCACCTACTATTATAACCATTATTGTTTCAGCATCAACAACTATTGCTGGTGTTCTAGGTATTATAACCAAAAAGATACATACTTGTACAAATGCTAAATTGCATGATTATATGATTAAATTACACACAGTGGTAGAGGCATGTTCTAAATTATCTTTATATATTTCTTCGTGTGTCAGTGATGGTGAAATATCTGATACTGAATTTGCGATGATGATGAAAACTTATGATGATGCTTTTAAAGTGATCGCAAATGATTTTAACGAATTAAATAACAACAATAATAATAATGACAGACAGGGAATTACTTCAGCAGATTGTCACTAATACAACTCCGTCAAAAACTACGATGATATCGTTAAGTTCGACCAATCCTGAGTTTAGTGTCAATTTTCCAACCGCAATTCCTGCAAAAGAAATAGCATTAGCACAATTGCGAGTTTATTATAGTTGGCCCAATATTAGATCAAAACCATTTGGTGGACTACAGCCAAATAATTCATTAATATTTGCTAATAAGAATAAGCCTGATGGAACTCCTGATTGGCAAATAGTTTCTATTCCAACAGGCAGTTATCAAATAGAGCAGATTAATGATGAGTTCCAACGCAGAATTAAATCTATTACAGGAAAAGAATCAAAAATAGCAATTACTGTCTACGAACCAACACTATCTGCGATTATTGAAATAAATTCTCCCGATTATTCCGTAGATATTTATCAAAGTTCGATTAGATCAGTATTAGGTTGGCCTGAATATCCACCGGTTTATCAAGCACCACCAGAACCACAGAGATCTGATTTTGTCATAGATGTTAAAAAATTTATAAAACCTCCAGAATATCGAACAGAAATAAATGCTTACCCATGGCGACGATATTTTGGTGATGGAGTTGTACATTATATAGATAAAACAGAAAACCATTTTACAAAAATAGTTGATGGTAAAAAAGGTAAAATAATAATACTTGATGTTGATGAAATAAATTCATATGCTAATACAATTAAGTCTGAACACGGACGTGTACTTAATGATCTAAGAAATTTATTTTCCAGCATTAGCACTTCCTACAACCATGACTTAAAAAATCAAATAATTGAAGTAATACAACATTTGAATCCAGTTGCTTCAGACCTAGAGTTCATGAATGATATTATTGTTAACAGAGAAAAAAAATTAATGAACATAACAGCAGATAGACGATATAAAGAGTTATATATAGTTGATGAAGACGGTCCACCTCGAGGTGTTAGACTAAATCTTCTGTTCACAATAGTATTTCTAAAACATTTCGGAATTACGCGAGAACAACTATCAACATTTATAATTCCTGGATTTAATTCTGAAGAGCTAAAGAAATCAGTTAATGATCTTATTGATGAACAATTTAAAAGAATATGTGATTCATGGAAAAAATTAATACCTACACCAACTATTCTTAAATATAATAATGATCCACACGGTGGTGGTCGACATATATCACCTGGTATTGTTAATATAACAACAACAATTGCAGTCAATCTGGTATGTGACGTAATTGATGATAGTTATCAAGTAGATCTTTCAAAATCTAATCACCGCAGTGGCACTGCGGAACAGGGGTATATACTATATTCATTTAGCCCTAAAGACCCGCCCGGTTGGTTAATTGTGTCTGAACCAATTAACCCAATTTATTTACGAGTTCATAATCCATTTCTGACAAGAATAAATTTCAAACTCACTGACCAGGCAGGAAACATTTTGGATCTAAGACAAGAATCTCTTAATATTAATTTGTATATACGCTCGTAGAACGTCTGATTAAATATTTCCTAATATAATAAGGGAAAAAATAATTGCTGATTCTGGCAGAAATCTGAAAATATTATTATTTTATTATTTTTTTCTGCTAGATTTCTGAAATCTATGAAAAATCTGTTAGATTTTCTGAAATTATTATTATTTTTCTGTGGAAATCTGTGAAAAATCTGTAAATATTATTATTTTGTTATTTTTTCTGTGAAAATTCATCAGAAATTGAAATCCACCGGGTATAATTACCTGACTAAATTATAAAATTCATCAGAAATTGAAATCTGCCGGGTATATTACCTGACTAAATTATAAAATGCATCAGAAATTGAAATCTGCCGGGTATAATTACCTGACTGATTAACAAAATCTGTGGAAAATCTAACAGATTTTCTGAAAACTGTCAGAAAATATTATTATTATTATTATTATTATTATTATTATTATTATTATTATTATTATTATTATCTATAATATTTGTAAATGAGGCCTGACAAAATCATGAAATCTGTGGAAAATCCGTTAGATTTTCAGAAATTATTATTAATATTATTATTTGTGGAAAATCTCTTAGATTTTCTGAAATCTGAAATCTGTTAGAAATTATTATTTTATTATTTTTTCTGTGGAAAATCTATTAGATTTTCTGAAATCTGCCATCTGAAATCTGAAATCTGTTATAAATTATTATTAATGTTATTATTTTCTGTAGAAAATATGCTAGATTTCTGAAATCTGCCATCTGAAATCTGAAATCTGTTATAAATTATTATTAATATTATTATTTTCTGTAGAAAATCTGCTAGATTTCTGAAATCTGACAGACAATTAAAATTTATTGGGTATAATTGTTGCAACTATGATACTGACGACCGTGGTTCGATTCCTATGGCTGACGAATGTTGACAGTATTCGGAACGATGCTATTTTATTTTAAAGAAATAATTATTATATAATGAACCAAGAAAATATAAATAATATTATTTCTGCTATCAAAAAATTAAAACATAACAGAATAAATCTATCTGATAATCTCGATCCTGAAAAAATATTATGCGATTATGAAATATTAAAACAAAGAAAAATTGACAATAAATACACATTACCATCTAATTATAAATTTGTAAAATCAATTTATCAGTCTATGTTAGAATCCTTGTCAATGGTAAATGACAAACAGGTAAAACTACTTGCGCCTCTTGCACGTTCGATCGAAAATATTAGATCCGAACTATCTCGTGAATACGAGAAAAAGAAGATCGTGGATAATCGTGTAATGCAATTAAGAAAGATTATATTATTTGATTCTGTCAAAAATGAGAGTGACACCGAGAGCAGCGACGGTGAAGGTAAAATATAGAGTCGAACTATATACAATTTATTTATTAAGAACACAGAATTAGATATATTCAAATATTATATGCTGGTTATATGTTTTCGAAAATGCTGATTTGTATAATTTATTTGCGACAAATCGTACTGAAGATATGCAAATACCAAAATATTTTGCAGCCGCATTCATTGATTCGAAAGTTATTTCTTGGTCTGTTTCTGTATTTATGGATATGACCGACCTCGGGATCTTGGGATATTTTCCAGTATTTCCACGTGCAGTATTCTGACTCTGTGTAATAACCTGCAGGTTAGATAACCGATTATTTTTGGGATCTCCATCAATGTGATCAACTACAGGTCTATTTTCAACTACTCCATGAAAACATTCAAATACGAATCTACTTGATAAGTGTCTTTTTCCTCTAGCAACATTAAATCTAAAATAACCGAGTTTATCAACAGTACCGACTGGTTTTTTCAATCTGCAGTGTCTGATTACACCATCTCGGGATGCTTCATAATTTGTATATACTGGATGTTTCACAAATTCGTTTTGCTCCATTTATATAATAATATTATTTGTCTAAATCATTATTTTCAAATCTAACTAGATAATCTTCTTCTGTCTTTATAGGAGAGTCAGTGTTATTTTTTTTTTTGTCATAATATAGTTTTAATTCCCTGTATTTTTTTCCGCCACATTTTAGACATAATTGAGTTTTTCCTCTGACTCCAACACCACATTGAATACACGGTATTGGTCCTGTACTTCCATTTTTGATACTCTGTGCATGATATCCGCAGTATTTGTTCACGCACGGTTTATTACAAAGAGAAATATATCCAATTCTGAGCCAAACACATTTGTTCTTTGTTTCAAACATTATATATATACTAAAATTTTAATTTAAATACTTGTCTTAATTATATGGAGGAATTATCGGCAATTGAACCTCAGATATCCAGATTTGATCTTGACAGACTATCAGAATATAAATTTAGTACTTTGATGCAAGATCTGGCATTAACAGATGAGGATATAATCGAACGTATTCGTGAAACAAAAAATGAATTTCGTGACGATGGTGCTGCTCATGTATGGTCAACATTCAGAGTCGGAAATGTTACTAATATGATGAATGACAAACGAGGAAAAATAATTATTAATCACCTTGATGATCAAAAATATTTTATTTTAATAAAATTTATTGTAAATACAAAGAAGATATTTGGATTATTCGTGACAAACGCGATCCAGTACACATACAATCAGGAAATAATACTGTTCTCTTAAATAATAAATCTAAACCCGGAATACTAACAGGTGTTGACAAATTATATTATATACAGAGTTATCCAGCAACTGCAGTTGTATATGGAATATTTCCGTTGAATAATAAACCCGACGTCGGGGATCTAAAACCTATGAAATTGTCAGAATCAAGAATAAACTGTGTAGCTGAACGAGTTACAGAACATTTTACAAATGCGATACGTGGTAATGTTTTAACAGATTTACGACGTAAAAAAATAAATACTTGGGCAGAATCAGTTAAAGATACCGGAGCATCTATCAAAGATGTCGCTGAACTAGAAAAGAAATTAAGATTTCCAATAACAGTAAAAACGTTGACGGGAGAGATTTTATATAAACCAAAATACACAAAAAATGGAGCTCCAATAGATATTATTGATCATAATTCGCACGCATGGACCTCAGCAGTAACAATATTTCCACGAGATAGAAAAGTTAAATTTTATGATGGTCATATATTTGATTTTATCAAAAATATCAGTAAAAGTGACCCTGTGTCCGTTTGGTTATTTCAAAGTTCAGAATATGATCATTACGATCAGTTTGTACGGCCTAATGGTGATATTTACCGTACAGAATCTCTTAATGTAGAAATGGAAAATCTTGCGCTGAAATATACTTCAGACGATGTCAAAATTAGACAATTATTAAATAATTGTTTTACAGTTCCATCCGTAGCAGCTCATTTTGCTCAGGAGAAAAATTTATGGAAACCAACACGATCGGAATTTCTTGAGGATATTCATAAAAGTTGCGTAGAATATGGACACGGAGGATTATGGAATACTAAATACAACTATAGTGACATTATATCCGTCGATATGGTGGCATGTTATCCTGGAAGTTTTCTTGGATACGGAGAATGTTCTAAATACTTTAAGAGATTCGGACATCCATCACACGAAATGACCAGGGTTGCAATAAACGGACATTTACCAGATTTTGATTTAACAGGATTTGCTCATGTAGAATCATTCGAATTTGCAGAAATCTCCATCCGATTACTTATACTTGGTTTGGAAGACATTTTTCAGAGCGATGTTGGGTTCCAATAGTACTATTGCGATATATGCTTGATGTTGGAATTTTAATATCTTTACAGGTGAGTGAGGCGATTATATCATATAGTCCACAGAAACAAATTTGGTTACCAGAACCAAATAGATTTAATACTGATGATGCCAGGAAAGAATTTCCTGATCTTAATGAAGATGATATTATTAAAATTACTAATAATATACGTAAATGCAGAGACGAACATGATGAAAAACTTGCAAAAGATCTTGGTAGAAGGATAATTGGTAAATTTACTCAAGGAGGAGCCTATGATCATAAAAGACACTGTACAAGATTAATTATGGACGATGCTGAACTCGATTTTATAATTACTGATACAACAGAAAAAAAATATATTTATAAATCGGAGTAATGCTTATTTGTCAGACGGAACCAAACTAGGTACAATTGTGAGTTATCTTGATGGTGACTCACCACAATTTACTCATTTAAGATCTTCTATGTTGGCATATGTTTCTATAAATCTACTGTCTATGATAAATAGATTTCCTCGTGATGCTGTCAGAGTCGCAACGGATTCGTTTTATATAAATAAAAAATATACGGATTTATTAAAACCACTACTTGGTAATGGTGAATGGGGATCATGGAGAATAAAACAAGAAAATATACTTAGTTATTCTGAATCTGCCGACGTTGAAATTAAGGAAATATATCACAAAAATAATAATCAAATATCAAATTCATCAGCACCATCTGTATATGATCCTATATCTAGACATAAAACTGTTTATCTTAATGGATGCGGTGGTTCAGGTAAAACAACTCGTGTGATTAAATTATTCATGAATAATAATTCGGATATAATTGTTTTGACACCGACACATAAATTAGCCAGAGAAATAAAAGAACGAGGAGTAAAATCGTGTACTTATCATAGTTTCTTTAGATGGTGTGGAGACACATGGACTCCCGAACGAATGGGTGAAAAATATATACCTAAATATATTATATGGGACGAGATATGCACGGTGCCGTTAGAAATATTAAAAACATTTCTTGAATGGTTATTGACGAAAAATACTGCTGTGATAATGTGCGGTGATCATGGTCAACCACCACCCTTTGTTGGAGAGTCTCCACATGAATGGCTGAAGAATAATGTAGATTATTATGAAGAAATAAATGATGATCATAGAGCTATTGATGAACCACTGAAGGAATTTAAAAGACTAATCAGACTACAACCAGACAGAGTACAATGTGAAATAATGCGCGGAGTAATTCCAGAGACTTCTATGAGTGATTTTCTAAATTTATGGAATCCCGCTGATTTAATAGTTGCAAGTAGAAAGATAGTTCGTGATGAACTACAGAATAAATTATTTCTGTTACATAAAGAAAAGTTTTCAGATCAACCAGTACCTTTGTGTTATCGCCCAGCAGATACTCGACGACAGAATATTGATGTTGAAATTCCTGGTGGAGATACTGAAAGTGTCCGAGTACAGAATCTTGTCTTGAATGATATTGTTTTAGTCGATATTAATGTCGTTGAGAATGCGCTGAATATGAATAAATCACCGTGGACATTAGGATATGCTATAACAATCCATTCTTCACAGGGGTTAACTATTTCTGATACAAATATTTGGATTATAGATGATCGGATCGAATGGTCGAATTTAGTCTATCTCGCAGTTTCTAGAGTCAGAAGAATATCTCAACTACATAGGGTTATTATTAATTTTACAGAAATTAATGATCAGACTGTTAATAATGACGTAATAAGAAAACAACTATCTGGTTATAAGCAGTGTGATAAAAAAAATAATCGTGATTTTGATATTAATGTTGAATTTATTATAAAACTAAAACAACTACAGAATAATAATTGCGCAAGTTGCAATTGTAATATGTTATGGCAATATTCGAATAATAATCCAAGACAATTTACCGTAGACAGAATTAATAGTGATCTTGGTCATACACGTGATAATGTGATGCTGACCTGTCTTGAATGCAATCGATGTCGGGGCGCTGCACGCCCTGGTTCTGGTTATGTAATTGTATGTGGTGGTAATTGTGTGTCTTCAGGGATTACCTGTAATTGTTCACGTACAAATCCACGTTGAGGGGCTGTAGAATCTAATCTGTAAATTGGAGGTCTACCAGTGGATCTAACCACACTAGAAATTGTATGTGTAGTCACGCTCCAGATAGGATCGGTTGTTCTTTTTTTACCACCTTCAAGTTCACCAGGTTCGTATAAATATCTTACAATTACATTACCTAATACTGGTTGAGGTTGATGTCTGTCATTACTACGGGGTATATATTTTTTTGTAATCGCATTAGAAGGTTTCATGGAAGTTGAACGAGTAATTTCATTATTTAATGCAGATATCACACTTGGTAACCTCGCAACCCATTCACGAGATCTCTCACCGGATTTAAAGTCAGTAGATATTTCTTTTGCATATTGGTATCCAAATAACCGCTCGGCAAGTGTTCGATTAAATCGTTCAACAATTGCCTGATCACGATGAATTTCAGTATGTCCTCGTCTGATTTTAACGTTATGTTTCTTCATCAACGATGATACTGCAGCAAGAAATTCTTTGCCCGGATCAACCTGTAATAATTGTGGCCATCTCAAAGGTCCTCGATGATAAATTCGTTCAAATGCAGATGCAACTTCGGATGCTGTCTTTGTTGATAATGGTTCAGCATCTTTATATTTACTTGCAACATCAACGACAGTTAATGCGTATTTGTATGTGCATGATTTTCGTCCACGTGTTTTAACAGTATCATGTGGTAAAAACAAAATATCTGCTTGATGAACCTCATTAGGGACGCTGACATCAAAATGTGAATATTGAATATTTTTAGGTGGTGGTAGATAAATTTGCCATATTGCCTGTCGTGCTAACCACGCTGCAGCAACAGAACGTGAGACTTTTGCTGCTTCAGATAATTTAGTAATCGCTGATCTACCTCTCCAATATCCTCTTGGGCTATAATAAATGGATTCCATTATAATATTTATATAATTAATTACCAGCCCCTAACATTATTTTACTTTTCATGGCAGATTTTACTAGAAAACTAACTAATTTATCTCTGACAGATTTATTTGGTATAGAATTTAATGCATGAATCAATTTTACATCTGCGAGATGCCTTTCTTGTAAATCTTTACTTTTATACGCAACATCATGAACATGACACACTTGATCAATCTTATTTACTGGATGCTCTCCTGGTCTTGGTTGATCTTGATCATCAAGTCGGATATCAAGTCGAGTTCCAGGACCACAATAATTATACCCTGGTAAGTGTTTTTCCCCCGGATATTTAGCCCACGGAGTTCCAGGTAATTTTCCTAATAAAGCGGCTATATCTCCATCTGTATTTGTCCCTGAATCAGACATGGAGATAAATTTATATTTTTTCGTGCCGCATTTTACACATTTACCTGTTAATGCATGTCGTTTATTTTTTGTTATTATTGTTGTCAGTCCAGTAGTGGGTGTAGATAATCTACATTGAACACAATATAGATTCATATTATTAATAATATGGATATAATTGATTTTTCGGCGACACGAAAACAGGAACCAGTAAAGCACCATTCAACATTACCAAATTCGATAAGAATGATTATAATAGGTCCATCTGGATCAGGTAAAACACAACTATTATTAAATTTAATAATGCGATGGTTAAAATGGAGTAAATTGTATTTAGTAGCACCATCCGTAGATGATCAACACTGTTACAAAATACTTAAAGATTTTAATGAAAATGCAAAATTGCGGAATGAAGACGGTGATGATGTTATTGATTTTATCACAGATATTGATGAAGCCCCATCTGTAGATGACCTAAATGGATTTATTAATAATTTAGTGGTGTACGATGATATTATGTTGGACAGACAAACAAATCCAGCTAGAATATTTTCTCGAGGTAGACACAAGAATACAGATGTTATATACGTCACACAACGATATACACAAATACCTAAAGTGATCAGAGACAACTGCAATATTTTAGTAATGTTTAATGGAGTAGATAATTATACTTTACAGAATATTTATTATACTTGGTGTTCAGGGGATATGGATATGATGAAATTCAGAAACTTTTTTGCTCAAGCACAAGCTGTTCCGTTTGGATTTATTACAATAAATCTACATGATCCAAGATCCAGATATCGTATAGGTCTAGATAAAATCTTTGGTTAATCTGTGATTAACTCTGCTCCTCCTCTGCTAGAGAATTATTTCCCCTTTCTATGTATGTCTGTATGTATGCATGTTTGTCTGTATTTTAATTTATCAAAAATAATCAGTAGATCCCAGCGATTACCCTTCAATGGAACCCCTCGATAGCCTGTGTGACTTTCATGGGGTCCTTACATTGTCATTCTCTCTCTTATGACTATTATGCGGCACACCCATGTTCTGTTTCTTTTGGCTAACACCCTTTCTGGATGTTTATTTGGGGGTTCTTCCATGGGGCAGAGAGCTCAAGGCATACTACTGATTATTTTGGGGGGGGGGTATTGCATAGACACACCTCCCGGCGAATTTCTAATCGACGAAAGTGAAATATTAGCAATTCAGAAGGCTGTCTAGGCATTGCGATTTCGATAAAACCCCCACGAAACCCCGGGGTAGAATCCAAAATGGAATCCGACCACGAGATACGTGGTGATTTATCGAAATCTCAGGGGATGCCTCCCCCCCACTTATTAAAAGACGTGGGCGACCCGGGGACCCGAACCCATCTCGGCGAGATCTGGGGTCGAACCGCAAACATCAGTATTAAAGTTTCCAGCAACTTTAACATTGAGCTAACGAACTCGACTACAAATATACGTTTTAGAAATTATTATATGTGGTTATTGTGCAATAGCATTTGATATCTGATTTTACAAATAAATAAATATTTATAATTTTATTAAGATATTTTGCCATTATATGTATGAACCGATTAAAATGTATTATATTTAAAATTAAAACACGGAAATAAACTGCACACAAATACCTGGACTATCGATAAACACAACTATTGTTTGAACTACTACGTCACACGTCCTTGAAAAATCGGTACGCATACCTATCTCAGTACATATATTATGTATGACTCACTTCACACTGTATATACATGCAATAGTTGATCTGGATAAATTCATAGCAGCAGGAAGGGTGAACCCAGACATTTGGTAATGAATATGTTTGCCTGATGATTAAGACAAATGATTTCGCGGTAGGCAGTCGAACCCTACACATTTGTCTTAATCATAATGCAAAATTTGCTCGAAACCAATTTGTAGGGTCCACCGCAGCAAGGGGGGTGGGGGTGGACAGACATTTGGTAATGAATATATTTGCCTGATGATTAAGACAAATGATTTCGCGGTACGGCAGTCGAACCCTACAGTTTGTCTTAATCATCAATGTAAAATTTGCTCGAAACCAATTTGTAGGGTTCACCCCACCTGCTGCTGGTTTCGTGTAAAGAAAGTTAATTGTGAACTATGGTAAGTTATTTAAATAGAACCCCAGCCCAGGATATAAAAACTAATAATTGTATTCAGCTGCCGCTGTAAAATCTTCATTTGTTGTAAAACCTATCGTCTTACCTATTTCTTGGTTTATTTAAATATCAATGTAGGGAAATAAACACATAATTTAAAAACGACTAAGATTAACTTCAGTCCTTTTATCTATATTCAAAATGAAAATAAAATGAAAGATGTCTCTCTCTAGGTGAAGTGTCATACCGTTATATATACCATGTAGCAATGACATATATTCGATGTAGCAATGATAAATATCGTATGTAACAATGACATATAACCCATGAATCACTGACATATATCCCGTGTAACAGTGACATATATTCCACGGAGAAACGATGTATATCCCATGGAGCAGTGACATAAATAATCAATGGAACAATAACTTAAATTGTTTCCTGGTGCTAATTCGACTTATAGAAAACATTTGATTGTTTTCATCATATACGCAGTGATTACGCCTACAATAATAATAATAATAATAATAATAATAATAATAATAATAATAATTGCTTTTCGTTGGTGTTTATCATGGTTGTTATGTTGTTCTTGTCGGTTGAAAATATATAATGATAAACTTGTTATCTGAACATTTTTAAAACCAAATTCAAAAAATAGCGCGATCGAACATTAATTCACCGTCACAAATTCATCAAAACAGTTTATGTTTAGACTGCTTTTAAACCTACAACGTGTATGATAAATGAAACTGAATTATTTGTTCATTGTTTGAGACTCATTTATCTCTCCGATATCATGCACTGCAATTCGAAATTATTATATTCAAGAGAAAAGTCTTCATATCAAAATGATCTCCAAGATTACAATAAGAAAGATAATGCCAATGTATTGTTTTAGTAAGTTATGCACGTGATCAGGTGAATCAGAAATAACTCTGATTAAATATGATAGCCAAGCATTATCACTTGTCGTAAATTAAAATGAAAGAAGCAATTACAAACATATAATATTCACTATGATCAGAGAAAAACAAACTGAGTACGCCACTCTAGTGTACATATTATAAACCGACATACATTTTCCTAATGTGATAAAACGAGAGCATTATCTCACAATCATTGAACATATTATAAATACAATTATTTAATTATGAGAAAATATTAAAGGAAAACAGAAGCGTTTGCAGAAATACCACAAAACAAACGAGTACCTTGTTCCAATATTATTTATATGCGAGACATTAATTTCCTTTTTCTTTTCTCGATATAATATTGGCAAAGACTAATGTAATACATGTTACAATCTGGCTTTGTGTTTTCTTAAGGAAGGTATCAATCAGTGTTAGCCCTTTTGCCTGGTGTGTATAATTGTATATGGGGTAGGTAATATGGGTTACTAAAAAATATAATTATTTTCTTACGTTTTCCAATGCTTGTAAGCAGCAAAACTACATTGTATGTACGAGTCAAGTAATACATAATCAACCACTGAAGACACATCTTGATTTAAGGCAGAAAGCTCCTATATATCTCAGACTGTGTAGATATTTTTATCATTCAACATTTATTTACATTTATTATGATCCTATGGTCAAAAACTAACACACATTTTGACATTACCCCACCCCAAAAAAGTCCACCAACTCCCTAGAAATATGAGAGGCATGGAGAACTCTACTTACCGTACGAAGCCCCGATTCAGTACACTTACTTGGCTGTTTCTGCAATCGGAAAATGACCGATGAATATGCCAAGTTATTCATCAAATATTTAGCTCTTTGTCAATTACCAGCCTTATTCTGTCAAACCTGAATGAGCGTAGTTACAACTCTATTGTCATAAATTACGTAACGGAGTAAGCAAAACCAACACGGTTTATAAAATTTAACACATAATGCAATTATTGAAGTTATAAATGAAAATGTTGGAGAACGTACAGTATTTTGAAGTGAATCCAAAATAGTTCCATGAAAATCCAAAAGAATGAAAAGTTCCGTATAAATTTCAAAATCGGCAATGTACCAGATCCACGAAGAATAGTAACGCTATCAAGGCGGCACATTCAATAACTCCCTTGAATAATTCACAGCAGTTTAAGAATAATATTATAGTCGGAAAATGATGAATTTCTATTTCCTCTGAACAGTACAAAGAATGTTTTCCTCTCGAAAAATAGCTAAGTACGACAAAAACCTCGTCTATAGACATACAACAGGAACAAAAGAAATTAGGATGACTCTAAAATAGGAACAAATTTGATTGCGCAGTCGTCTCCTTTCATATAGCTTCTATTAGGACTATATTTCACAACATACCCCACGTGGCAAATCTTACTACTCGGTTTAGCTCGACCTACGTATTCATGTGACCTAGCCTAGCTAATGGGAAGTTACTTAATTCTTCTATAACCGTCCAAACACTCTCAGTAAATGTGAAATTAACCCAAAGTCATCATTAAATTTTGTTATTAAGATTATTATTATTAATTGTCAGCACCTAATTAAGCATCTATTATAGAGCCTAATAAATCCTATATAAATCCTATATAATTCTTATGATCTTAATGGACCCTAGTTACGAACTCCAAATCTAATTAAATACAATCTGTCCCATTCACATCCATGAATAAAATGAGGCTGACTCTAAAATAGAAATAAATCTGATTGCGCTGTCATCTCCTTTAATACAGCTTCTATTACGACTATATTGCACAACATACTCCACGTGGCAGATCTTACCACTCATTTTATCTTGACCTGCCTATTCATGTGACCTAGCCTAACCAATGGGAAATTACTGAATTCAAATAGAACCGTCCAAACCCTCTCAGTCAATGTAAAATTAACCCAAAGATGTCACTAAATTGTATTATTAAGATTATTATTAGTAATTGTCAACACCAAATTAAGCATCTATTATAGATCCGAATAGATACTATATAATTTTATTATCTTAATAGACCCTAGTCACGTAGGCTAAATCTAATAAAAGATAATCTGTATAATTCACAATAATGAATAAAATTACAAAACTTTGATAAAAACCTTGTACCAGGAGTTACAAAACGCATATAGATACACAACACAACATCTAAACTGTATTTCAGCCCAAGAAGCATAAAATAAACCGATTCTGAACTGTTCCAGATCTGTAGAAGGCTCAATTGGATTCAATGCGACACTTCTTTGTGTTTTTGCTAGACGGTACGTTCAAGGCTTAAGGTTAAAAAAGAATACACAAGATATTGGATTCCAATATTGTCGTTTTTATAAAGTTCGAAGGCTGCTTGCCTGATACAACGCTTTCTTGACAAAGCGATTTAAAAGACACATCGCATACACGAGACCTAATATTATAGATCTCCGTATTAATATTGCTCGTAATGTATATATGTTTTTTAATAATTGTACTTGTGAAAGGTGAAAAACAATGTGATGCCTATTTGTCAGTGGATATCAATAATAATTTACAATTACTTTGAGACCAAATATCACCAGATATGTTGCAGTTTTGCCCCAGTGCATGATATCTAAACCTAGTTCCTCTGTAGCTTTTTGTTATATATGTATATGTATATATATATACATATATATATATAT